>JABXWE010056610.1:0-11047 GCA_014611495.1 Limonius californicus | reverse complement strand
ATAATTAAAGCACATTTGATTATTGAATGAAGCAATGAAATAGGAATGCGCTTGATAAGGTAAATTAAGCAATATTCATGTAAGAGCTTATGGGTGCAAAAATGAATTAATAAAAAGGGCAACTTGAGAGTTGAGAAAAAACATAGTAAGACGAGTCTTAAGAGTGAAGAGTGACAGGCAGACCAGGGCGGCCAGTTGCAATTTAAGAAAGTTGTATTTCACCCCAGCAATGGCTCTCTATATGTTGACATTTTTGTAAGTAGTTTTTATATATTATTTAGAATAAGTGTAATTGTATGTATTAGAGAATAAATGAATACATTAAATTATTTTATCAAAGGGTAGTTGTTTCTCTGGCAATCCCGGCGATAAGGACAAGAGCTCCTTATCAGTTACGAAACCAAACGTAACAATATTATTTTCAACTGTTTCTCTTTTTTTTTGATTTTTGTTGTGTTCGTGTGTCTAGTCTAGGGTTGTTTTTCGGTTTTTGATTGTTTTCAATTTAACTTTCAGACTGGTAATTAAAGGGTTATGGTCTAATGATACATCAGGCTTTCACTGATTCAATAGAGTTTCTGTATCTCTCATTGACTAGGATGTACTCTAACTGTTTTCAAACTGTTTTTTCTGGCTTGTCTGCAGATGATCGCCACGTATATAACCTTCTTTTAGGCAATTTAAACCAAGTACTAGTTCAACCAGTTGTTTTTCCTGGCAGAATTCGCTGAGTCGGTTTCCTCTCTCATTACGCTGTCCCAGTCCGCAATTTCCTATAATCTTGTCAACACTTCCTTTGCCAATCTTAGCGTCAAAATCGCCCATGATTATTGTAATGTCTCTGTTATTCACAAGTTCTAACGTGGTGTTAATCTGTTGATAGAATTGTTCTATTTCTTCTTCATCTGCCAGCGGGGTTGGGACATATACTTGGATCAGGTTAAGATTGACTTGCGTTGTTTTTAGTTGTATGACCATAACTCTCTCTGATATCGAGGCAAAACCTCTGCTACTATGTCTTGGTCGGTCAATTGAGCAGTCGTGAACGGAAGCTCTTCGTAGCTGAGGAAGTCATTCAAGCCAGAATCTGTTGGTTGTCTATACGAAGCCAGCCATTGTGCGATATTGTCCTCTTCCTCAAATTGGTCAGAGATAAGACCGGAATGGATGAAGCTGTTCCGTATGATTCTGACGCTGACATTCCTCCAACCTTCTTCAATGTCTTGCAGACGTCCAGAACACAGGTTTTACTGGGATTAAAATTTTGCCCCTGCTTCCCGTTGGGGCCAAGAAGACCTGATGGACCTGAGATCCTGGAGGTGTGGGTGAGCTGTGTAATTGTCCAGCAGAAGGACGATTTTTCTTCCCTTTTTGACGAGTTCCTCGTCCCAACTTCTCAATTTCTTTTCGAAAATTTCCGTAACCATCCAGGACCTTCTCTTCGTATTGTAATTCACTGGTAGCTTCTTAACGTTTTTAAAACAGCAAGGTTTCTAGGATTTTCCGATGACTAGGAGTTTCCTTTTCTCGGTGCCAGTGGCATTTGCACAGACGAAAACTGTTAGGCATTCTTTGGACATTTTTTAAATTTGAGTTTAGAATTCGAGCTGATGAAAAAAAGACCGGTGTCGTTGAAAATGTCCTCATTTTTAAACTGCTCTCTTATAACCGCCCATTCATTGCTGATGAAATCGTCTGTTGCATTTCTGACGACATCTTTTGCTTCACCACAAACCTTCCCAAAATTTATCTGATGGCGCTTTTAAAAACGTTCTATCCAACCACGGGAATAATCATAATTTTCGATTTCAGCATGCTAGCTAGATGATCAGCCCTAACTTTTAAAATTGGACCACTGAGGGGAATGTAGAGGCTTCTTTGCTGTATAAAACATTTGAGGAGTGCTTGATCCAAACTCTTGTGAGTTGGCTTCCTTAGCCTCTTGGTTTGGCGGTTCGGGTTTTTTTTTCGATCCAGCCTCGATTTTAACCCTTGAGCACCATATTGCGTTGACGGTTGAGTACACCAAATTGAATTGTTTTGCCACTTCACTCTTCTTCTGACCACCCTTCAGCGCCTTGATAATTTATTGCTAACTTGTTTTCTACACACAACGCTTTTCTTTTCGCACTCATTTTTACTCAAATTCACCTCGCTTTTCAATACACTTCGATGTTTACTGTACAGCAGTTAAACAACAACAAATTAAATTTTAATCCGCAAGTATTAGAAATTCCAACTTTCACCCCTCAGTATCTGCCCGCCCACCTACCTGTCTTTCTGGGAAGAGATCTTAGGTAAATATTGTTTCCAGCTTTCTAGTTTCCAGTTCTAAATATAGAAATTCCCAATCCGAAAAATTATTTTACAACCGACTTTAAGTTACTTTATAGGCGGACTAAATTAAGGCAGGACCTTACGGGGCTTTGTCGGGACTAAGTAATTTTGTACTTTATGACTGAGATTACTTAATAACCGATTTATATATAAGGGGACTGCACTGTATATTAAAAAATGATTTAAAGATGTTAAAAATTAAATTTTACATAATTTACTAGAGTATAAAATTTTAAATTATAATTGCACAGTTTTATGAGAATACCTTTGTACCATATACGAGGGTAGGCTGAAAACTAATGCACACATGCTTGTAGAGCGCTAACAAAAACAAATAGCAAAATCTGGCAAAAAGTACATTAAAGTACAATTCTTAAGTTTCAAAATCATATATTTATTTTTCAACATAGTCACCGTTAAGGCTAACACTTTTCTCCAAACGTGTAACAAGTTTTTTTTATTCCGTCACAGAAAAATTCTTCCGACTTTTCTCGAATCCAGGGCTTGACAGCTGCCTTCACCTCATCGTCCGTGTAATGATTACCGTTGAGGTCTCTCTTGAGTAGAGGAAAAAAATAAAAATCGAAAGTGCAAGATCGGGGGAATAAGGAGGGTGTGGAGTCGGTTCAAACTTCTGGTTTCGCAGAGCCTCTCCAGTTGCGCGCGAGGTGTGTGTGAAGCCGACACGTTTCTTATATTTCTAATATGGTTTGCAATACGCATTTGAGTGATTCGTCGGTCATTTTGGATCAAATTGTGGACGAGTTTGCGATGTTTATCGTCTGTGGCAGTGACCGGACGTCCGCTGCGTGTTTCATCAACAATTATGGCTTTTACAAGCTTGCAACCACGAAATGTTATTACCCCATCGATTTACAGTAGACCTATCAACAACATCGTCACCATAAACAGCCTTTAAACGACGATGAATCTCAGTAGGGGTTACTTTTTCAGCAGTTAAAAATTCTAAAACAGCACGCTGTTTAACTCGCGTTGACATAACACTAGAACACGTCTCCATGCTTCCGCTTCTCGAAATACACTGGATGAACGCAACGACCTCAAACCTGCGCATGCGTATTGTGGGGGAATGTTACTTTCACATGCTACCTGGCGCGCGTCTACAAACATGTGTGCATTAGTTTTCAGCCCACCCTCGTATTTATGCGATGCTGTATATATTCTTTGAAGTAATTAATAATTTATTTACAATTTACTCTACAGGGAGTATTAAATAAATTAATTGTAATAATAAATCGGTATATTTACCATCTAGATATTGCACGAAGATCTCGGTATTTCATTCGTCACCGACGAAATTCAGATGAACACTTGAAATTACCACAGAAAGTTCTGTATTTTACGAAGGGGGTAGAGATACTTTAAAATGTTACTGTGGCTGTGCACTGATTCGACAAAACGGACAAGAATACTGTCGTAACAGAAGTATAGGCCATAAATCTCTTCACGAATGAAATAATCAAATACCTTGGATAGATTTTAATCAGAATAATTTCATTAACCCAAAGTTCAGTAACTAAATCTCTGATCTAAAAACACGATTGATTAGGATGTTATATATTGCCCGAAGACATTTCATTTTCCGTATTTACGAGCGTTATCAGCATTTTTATATCTTTTACTTTCTTTATCTCCCAGTCCCGTTCTCGGAAAACAAGAATATACGCGTGCAAAACGCTTTTTCAACTAAATAAATCTGAAACTTTTCTTAGTTGTGTACGGAATTCATTTATGAAATTTATGAATATTTCGTATTTTGAAGTGAATGCTGACGCATTAATCTTGCTGGGAATTCATGTTGATCGGGCATGGCATTGTCTCCTCGAGTAAAACGTTGAATTTGCGAAAATCTACCTTTCATAATTTGCATGAAATATAGAACTTTACAGTTAGCTAAATCAAAACGAATTTTTTTGCTATGATAAATTGATCTGCAAAAGTATTTTCACTTTCCGATTGCTAGTGAGAAGTGATTAAAAAGAAAGTAGATATTGTTTTGTATTTTAAGCAATAAAAATAAATTAACAAAATATTTATAATTTAAGTTTATCAAATAATAAATAGAGTGTTTATAGAACCTCTCAATAAAACACCCTGTGTATGATAAGCGGTAGTCTTTTCGAATCACGCAGAATCAAATTTACGTGCAATAAAACTAAATTTAATGTTTAGCATAAGAAAAGGCCTAAATAATTCAACCCCTTCATCTTGCTGATATTATAACACTCTTTTTTAATGTTTCCAAACATTTTATATAAAATTAAATTTTAAATAGAATAGAATATAATAGAACAATTTAAACAAAGGCAATTTGAAAACGTATATAGCTTGTATGAATCTTATTCGGAAATTAAGGGCCACATGGCTTTTAACAAAAATGTAAAGTTAAAAAATTAAATATGCTTAAACGTCTGCATCCATTGTCTTACCACGTTCCAGGAAATCAATTTCGTACAGTACCATCGTACGTGAAAATTTGCGGCAATTTATTTTTTTATTTCTCTTAGCGAGTACAGCAATCTGCCCAATGGGCAACAAAAATAACGGGCTTAAAGGGAATTGTAACTCACAGAAGGAGGGGGAGCTCATTTTGTAAAATACACCGCGCTTAAATATTATCAAATTCGGGATAAAGTCGTAATAGGTGAGGGCGCCAACCAGAATATCACTGGATCCGGCACTGCTCAAGCTCCATGTTACTTTGAACAGCCAATCCGAAGGTTGTGTGTGTTGGGACTTACCTTTTCACGCAATTGTTCCTAATAGAAATGTCAATTTACTAGCCCTGTAAACAAAAGGACGCAACAATCACTCTCGGCTGTCCTTACAGGAATCTTCACATTAGTTTTAACAGAGATCAAAATAAAATGGAGTTAAGGTTAACAAGACATGTAATTAAATTAAAGAAGCGGACAAAATACACGCAAACTGGTTAAATTAGTATAATTTGGTAACGAACAAAGATCAACATTATTAAAAAACACAGTTTGAAACGAAAAATCTTAATATTAAACAAGGTCACGCACAGCTAAACCCAAAACAATTAAATCTAAGCTACAAATACCTGAAAAAAATACTGCAGGAAGCCTTTGTACACGCGGTATTTTCTTATATCGCTAAAAACCTTCGAATAAAACATACAAAATATAAACTAGTTTTAGAAGATTTCACAATCAACGGAGCGGGTTTTAAGCGCCTCCCCCCGTAAACTAAATGGAGCAGCTGAAGCGTGGCTAATAAAGGTTTTAAAAATTTAGTTGTTTCGATGGGAAATTGACGCTTCAGTGGGGTGTAAAGCTTGAGTCAGTCCCTAGGTGTAGTGGTGGAGTTTTTACAGTTAGTTTCCCTCGAAACCACTTGCTTTTGGCAGATTTTTCAATATTGCGTCATACGACGAAATTTCCCAAATCGGTACTTTAAACAATATTTTCGGAATTTTTGAGAAATCGAATATTCCCCGTTTTCGGACGTACCGTGAATGGTACCGCAGATAGCGAAAGTAATTACGTATTGGTAAATTACACTGACTTGAACGCTTGGGGTAATTTTAAAATCTGCTAACACTCAGGTCTGTAGGTGTCTTCAGCCTCTTGGCATACAACTTCTCAAGAATGTTGTGAAGCATGGCTAGCAAGCTTATGGGCCTGTAAGAGGACATATCTTCTGGCTTTTTCCCAGGTTTGAGAATCATGATAATTTGGTCGACTTTCCAAATGCTGGGGAAATAGTTTGCTCGCAGCATAGCCTTGAAGATTAATATTATGACTTTTAGGCATTTTCTGACAACCCTTGTAAGATTTTTCCAGAGATTGGGTCATATCTGGGTGCCTTTTCAATATTGATTTCCTTCATTATAGTCCGGTTTACATCCTTAGTCGTAAACTTGTTATGTGGCAGATCCATTTGGAATGGTACATTCAGGAAGCCAGTTTAAGCGTTTTCTTCTTCAGCGAATAGTTCTGAAAAAAAGGGTTTGAATACTTCTTTTAAGCGTTTGGAAGAAGTTTCAGTATTTTCTTTATCGCGGCCATTTCTGAAATCGTGAAACGCTCATCTTCACGAATGTTGTTGTTCAGAAGGTCTTCCACTTCTTTCTTCATGGTGCATGTATGTTCGGCCGTCTCTTAAATTTCTACACCACTGTTTGACCTTCACTCGTGATGCCTGGACGATAAACATCGCATATTTTACGAAAAATTGCAGTAGCGTTTTTGTTTTTTGTATCGAGGAAACGGATCACAGCTATCACGTCACACTTGGAGGATTTTTCAGTCGTAGTGTTCATTTTAACGCTTAATTATACAACTAAATTCAAAGACAATCCACAGTGAAGTTACGTGTGGCTACCTCATCAACCTCTAAAGCACCCCCACAATGCACCAAATTGACACGCCCCTCATTCAGCGGGAATATAAAAACGACCATTAGTTTTGCGAATAAGTCTCGTACGAGGTGTGGAAATTTAGTTCCAAAACTGGCCCAATAAAATAAAACAATTTAAGTAGGTAACACAAAAAATATTTATATTCAAAGTAATCTCCATTTATGTTAATACACTTATTGCAATGTTCGAAAAGTTTTTGAAAACTGTCGGCAAAGGCGTACGCAAAAACTGCTTTCCACTCGACAGTTATATTTTTCTTAATACCTTTTACATCCTGAAACAATTTCCCTTTAAAAACAGTTTTTACTTTATGATGCAAAAAAATTCTATTCGTCCTAAGTCACATGAATAAGGTGAATGATTGGTTTCAACAATGTCGTGATTCATGAGACTTCACCACCATCAAACACCAACCAAGAATGAACTATCATTTTCTCGAAATTGCGATTGCGTATGCAATGGCTCTTCATCGCTTCGACGTAGAATCTTTGTTCTTCAGGCACAAATTCTTGAAGGATTACACCCTGTTAATCGAAAGAGGCAATCAGCATGGCTTTGAATCTGTATTATTTTTGGGTCTTGGTGATAATTTTCCCGTGCAGTCACAAAGTCGTAGTGGAACACCCATGACTTATAATAATGAAAGACAACGCTGTTAACAAAATTTGCATTATTGCCACAAATCTTCTCTGTTTTGTTCATCCTTACAACTGCACAGATCTTCATTTTTCCCATCTTCATGTAAAATTAGTCAATCATCTCCTTACTGATCTTCAATTGATCTGCCATCATTCAGAGGGTGTTTCAGCGACCTTTCGTCACAATTTCACTAACTCTTGCGACCGAATCTACAATTTCAGAGATCGACGAAAGCCCGATTCTAGCGTCATCTTGAACATTCTATCTTTGAATGCATGTAACCCTTACATACTGAGTTCGCTAACCAACACAATGTACTTTTGTTTGTCGATACACAAAGCTGACCACATGATGTCACATGCCATATTATGTAAAATATATATGTATAAATACAATATACAGTTTGATTACGTTATCTTGTAACATGTGCACGAAATTCATAATTAACTTTTATTTTTAGCTATAAAAAATATTTTTTTTATATTAAGAGTCCTTTGGACAGGCAAATCTTATCTACTGTTTTCTTAAAACTTAACAAACTTTTGTACACAGCTGTTGATTTATATAGATTCCTTTGGTAATAATAACTATTTTAAATTTTTTGGTATTTTGGGAGAATGCAGAGGGGCAACGAACTTAGCAGTACGACGATAAGCATAAAGATACCCGAATAGAGCCATTCCACCACAGAATGCTTTTAGGCGTTTGGAAAACATTTGCGACAGTGTGGACAGTTTTCCAAGTCAAATGTAAGACAACGACATGCCACAATTGTAGAAGATGAAGCGGGAGTCGTCGAATAAGTAACTGGCAATCTCCATATAAGCCAACGAGCAGTTGCCAAAACTGTAGGCTTCAGGTAAAGTTCAGTATTTAACATTTTAGAAGCAAACCGGTATTATCCTTAATACGTCACATTAGTGCAACACCTTACTGACCCACTGTTTTTAAGAAATATTCTATTTTCTGACGAAGCGACATTTAGTAATAATGGGTTTGTAAATAGACATAATTGCCATTTACATTCACAAGAAACCCCACACTGGATTCGGCAAGCACACTTTCACCTAATATTTACTGTAAATGTGTGGTGTGGGATTGTTGACAACTGTATCGTTGGTCCCCACTTCTTTGAGGGCAGTTTAAATGGGGAAATTTATTTACATTTAAAACTTCAACTTTTACCCGACATTCCTGTTTATGTTAGACAACGTATGTGATTTCAAAATGACGAAGCACCTGCCCACTTCCATAGAATTGTAAGAAACTATCTACAGATCCTACACTCGCCCTAACAATTGCTGAAATTTCTCTAATTGAAATTCAACGATTTTCTCTAATAAGGCCTTCCACACATGCCATATTGTTTTTTTGTTAATGCAGTACACCGTGCACCTGGTCGTGGCTCATTCACAGTCCGCTGTTTTCCATTCTTAAATTTTCTGCACCATTCCATCACACATTTGGGTACTCAATACATACATTTCCATACACTGCTCGCATTGGCGTATAAATCTGCAATGGCTGTACGCCCTCAGCGCAAAAAAAATGTAGGACTGATCAAACTTGGACGGATGTTCAACAACAAACGCCATTTTAAAATCGAAATTTTAAAAGTCAGAAACAAATTCAAACGCCAGAAACGTATTAATGTGTTGTTTACAAACACTACTAACATTAACAAACGTCATTTGAATGATTGCATTTGTTTTTAAGGCTAAGTTGATCAAAGATGGGTTTTAGTTGAATAAGCCTCGTATAATGAACTACATTAATAACTGTTAAAAACCAATATTTAGCGCAGAACTTAGCGATTTTGAAGACGAGGCTTCCCTATGGATCATGCAGTGTGTCCAGACTACTCCTGGAGATTCCTTCTTTACAAGTGCTTGTAAACTGTTATATCTACCAGATGTGGCTTAAGCTCTATCGGTGCTAATTCTTACAGAATACTTCCACTTCTGACTTCACGTCTGCGCTTACAGTAGCATCATTTGTAATTCTGAATAACTCAACAACAGTTGCTCTTCCTTGTATAGGCTTGCAAAATAGTGATAGTCCAATATGGCGGCAATAAGAAATAAAAAAATTGGTAGAAAGTCTAGAAAATTTCTGTAAATGTCAGTTTGATTGAAATAGCGTCAACGGTAGGGAAAATAATAATTTATTTCTGAAATCGCAATTTTCATGATAAATCAGGAACCAATCCAAATATACAAGATTTCTTTTCAGATGTTTGAATATTAACCGGTTATTATACACATTAACCAATTTTTATATTTACCGTAACATATACATCGAAACGACCGCACATTTGTGTAGAAGCAACATATTTGGCAACCCTTAACTACCTAAGCATTTAAAGCGGTCTATATATTTGAATAGTTTCCGCATGGCAGAGTCATTACGTTTGAGTATTTGTAAATTTCTGAAGCCTTCATATTATGTCAGTAATTGTAATTTCTTCCAATCTTTGCAAAATATTTACTTATTTCGTATGTATACCAAAATGTACGTCTCATTGTTAATAACGAAAAACGTTTCCAGTTAACTTAATGGCCTTTAGTTGACTGCAATAACGAGGATCATGAGCTGGCAGCGGATTTAAATTGATTCCATAAAACCGAAAACACAAAAACGGTTGCATTAATTCAGCGAATTTGTGTTCTTATCAAGTTTCCGCGAAATGTTGGCACGAAAAGTGCTACCGAAGCATTTTCGTTGTCTGCATCTGATGCTGCTGATACGTACATTGCAGATTAAGTCAGGATCATTGCGCTATAATCAGTTTTAACCTTACTAGTTTAACAATTGTTCTATTGAAACTAAAAGTGGAATCCAGTGCTGCTTTCATTTTATGAATAGACTGGAGCTGTGGAGATTAATTCCAACATTTAATTGATTGTCAGTTTCAGAAAGGGGATTACAGCTCTCGAGTCACTCGAAGAATATGCAAAGGAAATCCGTAAAACAAACTGCAGAAGCAATAAGCTAAACAAAGCCTTTGTTGCAGAAATGATAGCTATTATAATATAAATTTCTGAATAAAATCTGACATGAGAGATATTGAATAAGATACACTAAAATACAAGGGCTTTATCGTTGCGTATCGCTGTCACATCCAACAGAATAGACGTCTATTGATGTTGCTTTAACGACATGTTATTATGTTGACAGGTATACAAATCATTAGGTGCAATGTTGATCGGAACTAGATTTGCGTCAACTACCGTATAAAGAATTATTTTAACATTCATCCAACAAAATTTATTTATAAGAAGGTATGAGTACCACAACATTTGTGATTATCTACAGGAAAATATACACTAATTGATATTCATATCAAGAAGGAGTGGTTGTTAAAAAAGAGGATCACATAATTATGTGGTAATGTTTTTACGTAGAAACTTGTCGGTTGTCCTTGGTGCAATTTGTTGTGGCATTCGACTAATACGTATCAAATGTTTCTTTACCGTTAATTACCGTTTCTTTTGATTTTACTGTTATTTGTGCTTTTTGTTTGTACGCGGATGGTTCATCAATTATTGTTTCTAACGTAGAAGGCATTGATCGACATATAAATAATGTTTTTTCTAGAAATCTCAGTTATTGACATTAATATATCCCAACTTGCAGGTGCCTATCTCGTTGTTTAGAAAAGTTATA
>JABXWE010056609.1:0-13153 GCA_014611495.1 Limonius californicus | reverse complement strand
ATTGGTTATCTCTGCCTCCCGGACCCCGAAAGGCCCCGCTACAACTCACTCCGTCTCGACAATGCAGGTCTGAATGGGAGTCCGGGTGTTTAACCGTTGCGGTTCCCGAGGTCGTAGGATGATCGTTAGGACACCCGAAAAGCTGGCGATAATTCTCTCCCAAATTTAAAACTAATCTGCCAAGTATCGATCCGGGATGGACTAATTATGAGCAACTGGTGTTGAACGCGGGGAATTTGGGGGATGGAGACCGGAAAGGTCAGGATTTGTTTTCCAGATATACGGGTTTAATTTTGGTGTTTTTACGGGCTCGATAAAAAGTATAATTGGACTGGAAACAGAAAACACTACATTTGTAAATGTTTGGAGTTTGAACTGATTTTTGTAAATGGAAATGGGCAAAGAGGAACAACGATTAACTGATCCAATAGAGGATTTAGAAAAATTAACTTATTGTACCACCGGGCATTATTAATTTCAAATAAGTATATCACAATGGAAAAGGGTAACAAAATCGCCCGTATTTAGAGAAGTAATCATTAGACCGAATAATATATGTAAAAAATAGAAAGAGCGTTAAAAAAATTAAAAGTAAATGTGTCATTGAATGGAATTTTACTTAAAAAATGTTAGTTTAAAGAACTTATTAAAGTGAGACCATAAACACAGTCGCTTCTCCAAACAACAGGAAATCATGTATACCAAATACATAAAGTGCTCATCCAATCTAAACTATCCAATAGTTTACTTGTTTACGTATAACCAGTAAAACACAACTGACTATACAATACCGTTAGTCATAATTCCCATTATATGACTATACCGCGCTAGTATGGTCCTGTGGTTAGAGCACTGGGTTCCAATGGTCGGAAATTCAAAGCCCCGACTTGATGCCTGGCGGGCGGTCTACCTAATCGCTTTAAATAATTGGGTACCTGCGTTCGAATAAACAAGGGGTCATAATGCGGTTGTCTAATGTGTCTGTGAGCAAGGATACGGGAGCTCTGATCTTTCGCCTTGCAGGCCAAACACCTTCATGGGATGTAGAGCCTCATCATTATTGTACGACTCTATGTTTGACTTTTATTGAGGACATAATAAACAGTCATGTTAATAAAATTCGGTCAAATCAATACCAAGTGGCTATAAATTATCGTTCGGGTTCCGCGGGTTCCCATTACAGTTACCTGATTTGACTTTTATCGACAACGGAACAACAAATAACGCTAACTAAATTCGTACTAAGTAATGCAAAGGTGGCTAACGGGTATTATTGGGGTCCCACAAGTTCCAACTGCTGGACCACCACTGTTAACAATACATGTGTAAGCAGTCACATGCTTCTAGTTCTGACTCTTAGGATGCCCACGGTTTAATAGTGGCTAAGAGGCTTGGCGTCAAAGATATTTACCAAAGTCGCTTAAATTCGACTTCGGAGTAGTGCACTTTCTGTAACTGTACTGAGTCGAGGTAAGCTGAGCGAAATCGGAATTATGGCGCTGCGAAAGGATAACGGCAACTCTGTAATTCTTAAAAAATAAACCTTTGACTAGTCTTGACAACCCATCAAACAATAACATAGATAAAAGTCCTAGAAACCATTGGTAAGGTGTCCAAAGAGAAATATTGAGTCCCACAGGTTGCAAGTAAAGGCCCATTAAATACCATGAGCTATAACTATCAGTGATAAGTTGCAGCTTGACCAATATAGCTTAAAACCCTGACCCCAAATTTAGCACAAGCAAAGTAGCCCAAGGGGGACGGAGCTCATTACAAAGTTGAACTCCGCGCTTGCAATATCAATAAAGTTCAAGTAGTAGTAGCTCGTGAGTTTACCCATTGTATTTTACTTGCAGCCACCGCACGGAAATAAAGTTTCTATCGCCTGGTTTGCTAGGCCTGTGACGTCAATCTTTGATTTTACTTCGGCATGATATATCTAGCTTTCTACTTTAAGCATTTCGTGGCTTCAGGTAAGTGAGGTATGTAATAGATAAAAACGTTAAGATGTCGTACAAAAACAAATACAACTGCTATTGAGGTGATGCAAATTCGACAAAGTGCGTTTAAGCAATCACAGAACCTAAATGTTATCTGAATAAGATCATAAGTAAATGTACCATTCTGATATCGACAATAACGCTATTAATATTCATCCACATTAAAAGAGAACTGGTTATCAATTATCACTGAACCACTATCTTCCCCTAATTTTGATTTTTATTGGCAAACGAGTACTCATTAACAGTACTTCGGTTTGAACAAATCATTACTGGGGTGGCTACGATACGCCATTAATCCCCCACAGGTCCATATATTGACTCTTTATTCTCTGCTATACTAATTTAAACGTTATATTGACAATTCAACAGCCAGAGATCGAGAATCAAAATACAGCAAACACTGGGTATGAAAGTTATGATTGGTGTCCCACGAGTTGCAACTAATCTTCATAGTGCTTGTATAACGAGTTCTATAACCAATTTAAACAAGTACCAGTAACCTTACAAAATGTGAACTAATCAACCTTGACTCTTGCCCATACAAATTATATAATTATTTTATTTTAAGACACAATAAGGTTAAGATAATCGCATAAATCAAAACCGAAAGGTTATTTAGCAGCACTGGTGTCCCACAGGTTCCATCTATTGAACTTTTAGTATTTAGTGTATTAATTTAGCAATTATATAACACATAGTTTAATTTTAATTCACAATTGAATAGTGAATATCATTCATAAAATTAGCGCAAATCAAAAGTGCCGTCATTGGTGTCTCGCAAGTTCCGTTATATTCATTGGAACTTGACCCACTGCTGTACCATTTAAAACAGTTTTGCAATAATCTGTATGATGTCTATTGGCTAGTGAAGTTAATAGGGTTAGTAAAATTCGGGCAGGTCAATAATAGAACGATCAAGAGCCAACACTAGTGTGCCACAAGTTTCATTTATTGGACCTCTACTTTTTACTACACTAATTTAAACAGTTGTATAACACTAATTATGGCAATAATGATATTAGACTTTCATTGCCAACTTGGAGAAGAACTTATTGACAGGAATTTGCGTCGGCCAAATTTATTTTCCATAGTCTAAGTTTCTGAAGCATGTGGTAGTACAGAGCTTCCTCAAAGATTTGTATAGTTGAATCATCGTTTTCGTTCAACTCTTCTTAATCTTTCGTTTAGACTTTAAGCCTATTTTTCTTCAAACGATTTAAAGGGATTCTTCTGAGATTTTCCAGCTGTCTACACATCTTTTCGGCGGCCTTCCAGGCTGTCTTCTACCCAGTGGTTTTAGATCCCTTGCTATTTTTATTAAACGACTATCATTTGCCCTTCCAACGAGCTCGTTCCGTCCTTTTCTTCTCTTTTTATTAAACTTTCCTATATCGGTTATCCTACATTCCTCTCTTATAACATTATTTCTAACTCTACCTTTTCTTGTTTTTCCTACTATTGATCTCAATACATTCATTTCCGTTGTTCAAAGAAGTTGTTTCGTTTTATTAGTGTCCGCGCGTGTCTCTGCTCCGTAAGTCAGTATAAGTCTCACAATCGTCTTGTACACTTTGGTCTTACTTTCGGTAGTCATGTGTTTATTTTTCCAAACTACATCTCTGAGGTTTCCGCCTACTCTAGCTCCTTTCATCGTCTGTTTCTTTACTTCATCGATTAATTTTTTATTACTTGAGATTAACCCAACCATATATTGGGCCTTTACTCTTTGCTATATTGGTGTAAAGTCATTCATTAACAATTCATTCCCTTTTCGTTCCACTTTTGGGCATGGGTCCCTTCTCTGCTAGGTGTTCCTCCTCAGCGTTGAGGTAGAATTACGAAAGACCTATAGTTTAACTTCGAATCCGCACTCTGTCTCGGTGACTGCAGAACATAATTTTTATGTCCTAGAGTACTTGGTATTGCTGGAGAGTCCAACCCAAACCAGAATCGACGTTTTGCTCAGAAAGCAAGCGATCTACCAGTTCAGCTACTACCGCCGACGTACGCTATAGTGCACTAATTTTGGTTTTCATTGACAATTTAATAGTTAGTAACATCATTAAAACTCGTTTCGACATTGGTGGCGAACCGTTTCCAACTACTGGACCTTATACTCTATCCTGAAGTACTTGAGTAGTTATTTTACAGCACTAATTTTGATTATGTTTGGCATTTGAACAGTCAGTAACATTAATAAATTTCTCACCAACACCGGTGCGGCTAATAGCTATTATTGGTTTTCTACAGGTGCCATATATTAGACCTCTACTCTGTACTGAGTATACTGACTCATTTAGTTCGTCGTCTTCCACGAGGATTGATCACTGCAGGAGAGTAGATTAATACCCTTCCACGATATGGGGAAGACTGTTGCCCAACAGTGGGATGTTGTGGGCTCATAAAGATAATAATAATACTAATTTCCACTTTTTTAAACGACCGGCTTAGTAATGATATATAAATTCAATCAAATAAATATTACAACGAACAGGACCTAACATTGGGTTTCCACAGGTTTCCATTGTTGGACCTCTACTCTATACTATACTCGTTTGAACAGTTATATAACACCAACTTTTATCGAAAACTATGTCTATAAATACGTATATACCAACACAGAGACAACTACAAGTCATTATCAGTATTCTCCAGTATTAAGTCACTACTCGTTACTCTTCTAATTTAGTTAACTCTAGTTACAACTTCCAACGATTCAAAACTGCGTACGAGGAGTTCTAAGACGATCAGTTAGGTTAGAGCAAAGACCCGATGGTTAGGTTTGTCCGAGAGGGTGCACTGCATCCCCAGACTGTGTATATCCTAATTCCGGGCAAATTGACTTCACGAGGGCAGCTTTCAGCCCTATTGGAAGCCGCTTGCGTTCCCTAGCCCACAAATTACTGTCCCCACTCGTATATCAATTGCACATAACACGGGGAAGGTATCGGCCGTCCTTAATCTCCTGACATCAATTCCACGTCGAAAATCTCTCAATTCCCGCGGCTCGTGCTCGGTTTGAGCCCGGAGTCGCGATTAGGCACAATACGAAAACACACACACGCCCACGCGAGAAATGAATGATTACCAGATGTTATCGGCACGAATCATTCATAGGAAGGGTTTTTGTAAGGACGGAAATTTCTCGGGCTCGAGATAAGGCGCGGGTTTCGTGCAAAAACTGTATCGTAAATGCACTGTAATGATAAGAGATATCTAGGGTTGATTTAGGAAAATGCCCGACTTGCACTTCTTTAGTCAGTTTGGGGAAACGAGCCTATAAAGCAGGCAGGAGATTTGTTTTGTCAACGCACTAATCGCTTGCGAGCCCTTCGTGTAATAAAAAACTAAAAATAGGCGAAAACACCCCCACAATTCACACACCTAACATTTTTTCGCTTACCATAAATCCAGCGTTTAAAAGCGTTTCCGTGTTGGGCTTCGATTTGAAGGTAGAAATCAAAAGGGCCGAGATCGTTAGTATTCTAAACACGCGACCTTCTCCATGTGTTAGAATATTTGCAAATCCCAATAATTTCCCCGCATCATGGACTGTCAGGAGCGCTACAAATCTCGCCCCATCTGCGGTTCGCGATGCACCAAATGTTCTACTTATACAAGAAAGTTGATTTACAATGCGGCCGTGTTTGTTTCCTCGTATATGTAAATTGATGCAACATTTTACACTGTTTTAGTAGTAATTTATGATATGGTTTTGGTTAATATACATGTGCAAGCCAGATGGTTAAAGTTACAACCTTCAAATATTGCAAGAATTGCATTAGAATTTCTTGAATCAATTATAAAAAACAGCAACTCATATGCAAAAGTAATCTACTAGCTGTTCTTTCAAGATTCGCCTTTTTAAACCAACCAACTAAATCATGTGTCTAAAAAACTAAGATTAATGCAGTGTTCAGACATGACTCACCAGAAGTGTTCTACTGAATCACTAGCATTCTTTAGCTGAATCATAATATATACTGAATCAGTTTCAGCCTTTCTGCTAACAGTAAAATGTTTGTTGTATGAAGATCACATTTTCCATGTTATAAAATAGAGAAAGTTTTGTGCTGCATCTCATATTGGGCTGAGTCATTCTTACTACTTATGGCATGTGTTCGGCTTTTTATACATTAAAATAGTTAACTAGAGGTGCACCCTTCGAAGAGACAAAGCAAAGTATGTAAACAAATACTTGAATTAAAGCTAGAACTCAGCAATTAATTAACAAAAATATTTTAACAACAGAATAAATTAAAAAGCGATTGGTAACGGACATATACCTCGGTAGGCTTAGCATAATGAGCCATTTTCTTGAAACTAATAATCGCTAATGCCTAAGTAAGTCCAATTTTGCAAAACGTATTTGTAACGGTGCTCCCGCTGCTCATACGAAACGCAAACGTTTCAATATTTGTTCACCTGGGTATGCTCTGGAGTTGTCCAGGATTCAATTACACGAATAGGCTTGAAAACAATAAAATTTTATTAAACTGGTTCACCCTTATGTACATATCATTTGTTAAATTAAATAAATGCAATCCCACTGTCTAAATAAATGTAATTCTACTGTATAAATCAATTAATTAAATCCTAGATACGCCACTGGGTAATCTTGGGTACTCGACTGGGTGAGATCCTGGATACGCCACTGGGTAATCTTGGGTACTCGACTGAGTGAGATCCTGGATACGCCACTGGGTAAACTTGGGTACTCGACTGGGTGAGATCCTTGATACGCCACTGGGTCCCTCTTGGTAGTCTCACTAACTCGCTCTTTACGGGTCACGGGAACTGCCCACAGCTGATCGGTCGGTCGTGCGACCTGCGGTCAACAAGATGGCTGACACGTTCACCTATATACGATCAACACAAACGTTCCAATTAATATGATTTGCGGGGACAACCTAAACGAAATTCCCTGGTGTTTGGACTCAAGGAATACGGGAGTAGTGATCGTGAATTACACCTTTTGCACCGTACGAATATGTGTTTTGCTCCACGAATCAAGACAAATCTTGTACAGGGTGTTCAATCAACAACAGTGGGTATTACAGTTGAGATACGGCACCAATTCGAACACTGATCCTCTCAACTATAATAACCTTTATACAGAATTATTTATTGCTGTTCTCTCGATTCAAACACCGGAGAATAGTCGATAAATATGTCTGCACAGAAAAAACGTACTACAGGGCACTCAAATAAACAAGCAAAGCGAGTCAAATTTTTATCTCCACTAACTTCACTGTTAAAAAATGTCCTGGCAATCCTAGCGTTTTCGAACGGCGGTACGCTGGCTTGAATCGACCCCCAAAGGCTACCTGCGATCGCTGTGCACTGGCTCGCTTCACTTCGGACTCGGTCACTGGAAAATCAAAATAATTAAACGCGTGAATACAACTGTAAAACACTGGAAAAATATGAATTCACTTTTAGGTAATTATTAGGAATTGTTAAACGGATTTCTATTTACAGGAATGGATTTTTTACAACACTGGAAACTTTAAGAATACTCTTAAAGAAGGCGGCGGTATATTTCTGACTTTTGATGGAATCAAGAGCCAGGAAATAAAGATGATTTAAATAGCTGGGCGGACGGTTTTATAGGAAGCACTTCTCCACTTCCGTCATGCGCGCTCCCCTCTCGGCTGGAGAAAGGGACGCTCGTTCTAGAACATTTTACGTCACGGTGGTTACAGATGTATGTTATTGAAGCCCTTATCTTCAAAATGTTGTTACTTTGTGGACTTGGTAATTAAAACCAAATTATTCACTGGACAACATTTTGGGCCCGTTACATATTTAGAAAGATTTAACATATTTATGATTTCTAATTAACTTTTCGTCACTTTCTGGGTAAGAATAGTTATGAATGTTAATTGAAGAGTTTGTAACATTAGTGTAAATGACTAATTTGGTATTGCAATGACCAATAAGGTACCATAGATGTAATTAACTCTTTATGCAATGATGCAGTGCATAGGGAAATTATTTTCTTCCCCAAGTTGTGGAGGGGGTGGAAAGGGAAAATTAATTTAGAATTTATATGCAATGCGAAATCCTATTTCAAATCACTAATATTCTTATTCTGAAGTGTAAAGTAAGTTTCGGTGTTTTAGTTAGTCGAGCTGAAAAACGTATTTTGAAGAATGGAGGAATTATCTGCAGCAGAACATAAAAGGGATGTTTGTTATATTTTGTAATTGCGATAAATATAGTAGGTATACTAAGAGTTGTTTTTTGGTTTTTTGTTTACTAGGCTTACTTATGAGCAGCAACAAGCTTACTTGGTAACCCTAATTGGCGATGAGGAGTCCGGTTCTAGGGATGTCGAATATGACAGTCAGGGTTCTGAGGACGAATGGCTACCACCACAGCCCACCACGGACGATCTTTTAAATTTATCGGACGTCGAAGATGTTTATGCCGACGAAGATAATCAGATAGAACTGGAGGAAAATTCGTCTGAAGGGGAACAGGAAGAAGAACAAGAAGTTTAAAACCACGGCGTTGCTGCACCGAAATCCTTTGTGGTAGCTAAAGATGGTACTAAGTGGAAGAAAACCCCGCCGACAGCTACGGGTGTTCAAAAGAACAACATTATCCGCCTTGGACCTGGACCCGCACCATCAAAAATACACTTGTCAGTTGCTGATACATTCAAATGTAGTTTTTCAGAGCTTATTTTCGACATAATTGTAAGAGAAACCAATAGAAAAGCCGATCGTTTCTACGAGAAGTGGAACACAGATAACCCAGGAAAACGTAGGAAGGAGTGGAAACATTTGAATCAAGATGAACTTTACGCCTATATTGGGGTACTGATAACAATGAGCGTTCATCATTCTAACAATGAACATGTCAAAGTTTTATGGAAGCCTGGTTCATATCCACTTTATCGAACAGCAATGGGGATGAACAGGGTTCGTGAGATATGTCGGTATATCCGATTTGACAACGAAATCACCAGAAGTGAGCGGGTAAAATCATATAAGGCAGCAGCTATTACAGATATCTGGTTGATGTTGAACGCGAATTTATCATCAAAATATGTGCCAACCGATTTTGTTACTGTAGATGAGCAGCTGTTTCCTTTTAGAAGCAGGACTAGATTTACTCAGTATATTCCGTCCAAACCTGCGAAGTGCGGCATCAGGGTTTGGTGGGTTTGTGATGCACAAACCTCTTATCCGATCACAGGCCAAATTTATACAGGAAAAGGACCAAATGGCCCCGAAAAGGACCAAGGACATCGAGTTGTCAGGGATTTGTGCTACCAATTCAGGGGATCAGGAAGGAACGTAACAATGGACAACTTTTTTACAGCGAAACCTTTGGCTCCCTTGTTACTCTCCTGGAACCATTCCATGGTGGGGACACTGAAACAAAACAAATCCTACATGCCAAAGGAAATGAAGAAAAGTAAGGAGAAGGAAGAGCACTCTTCAACATTTGGGTTCAGCGAAGATGGCAAAGTTAGCATTTGTTCCTATGCCCCAAAGAGGGAACGGATAGTGACATTGTTATCAACTATGCACAACAATAGCAATATCACCGGGCCGAAACAAAAGCCAGAAGTAGTTATGTATTACAATTCGACTAAGAGCGGTGTGGACAACATGGACAAGAAGGTTACCCATTATTAAACAAAAAGAAAGACCCTTAGTTGGCCACACGCCATGCTTTTCGACATGATAGATGTAGCAGCCCTAGCAGCCTACATGATTTACTCGGAAAACAACCCTGCAACCATCAGGTCATCCCATAGTAGGCGGACTTTGCTTGATGGTCCAGGAAAGTAACTATCTATGCCCACAATTGAAGAGCGTTCAAAAGCTCCCGGGTGTTTTAGACGCTTTTCAACAAGATCGGAGATTGAAGCCATCTTAGGACACGCAGTTATACTTCCACAACCAGCACAACCAAAGGACGCTTCTGAAAGATCTCAACACGTGGGGAGCTGTTTCATCTGTCGCTCAACGGCTTCATTCCAAAGAAAAACTAGAAGTGCTTGTAACATTTGTAATCGGCCTGTTTGCAACGAGCATTCAGAGCCCGTAACAAAATGTGTACCATGTAAATGTTTATAATGTCATGTAGGGGACCGCGGTAGAGTAATGGCCTCAGCGCTTGGCTTCGGAGTTATTCTACTAAAGTCGCTCAGGTTCGAATCCTGAGCACTGCACTTTCCCAGGGTGTTTGTGGTGTCTGGGGCATGGGGTTTTTCAAGGGTGGGGCATGTTAGACCGGTGAATAGCACGAAATGTGCTGAGCCGGGGTAAGCTGAGTGGGATGGGAATCTTGGAGTTGCCTTTGGCAACTCCACGATTCTTTAAAAAAAATGTTATGTATTGTAATTGTTTATAAAAAATAAATTTTCACACCATACTGGTTACTTACCTAAATAGTTTTCATTAGAGATGACAAAAGTGTACTGAAGGTATGCAAACTACAAGTAGGTACACCGGTACCCATATGTGCGTTTAAGGTATAAACTTCTATTTTAGTGTATATATAAATTGTTTATATATTCCTGTAGTTGTTTTTATATAAAAACGACATAAAATATGAGTCTCAAGCATATAGCTAAACAAAACATTTAAGAAAAAACGTAGTTAAAGATGCAAAAGGTACACGGGTACCTGATTGTGCACATAAGAGTTAAGGCATCCATGATGTATGTTACTTTAGGACAGGAGGTTAAGTACTTAGGAGTGACCTTAGACAGTCACATATCGACAAAATAGTGTGGTAGGCAGGAGCTAAGGGATAACCCCCGGAATACTTGACTGGATGTACAGGGCAGTATCAGACTTAGGTTGCAATACGGCTGGGTGATCTACTGCCCATGTCGAAAATATTTCACCGCCAGCCGGCCCGGGAAAATGTAAGTCGATCTGGCCACTGTAGAGAATCCGACGGATTCTAAATCTATTGATAGGAATCCTTACAAAATACTGCAGACTTAGAAGACACCTTAATCTATTAGACGACAAGGAGGATCCGACATATCAGGCAGGAGAAAACCGCTCTCTACTTTCTAGGAAAGTGCGAAGCAACTGAGTCAAAACTCTTGATTGGACAGACATGTTCGGTGTGGATGACGGAGGGGTTGGGGAAGGGAATGGACAAGAGAGTAGCCATGATTAGGGGAAAATCAGGGATTAGTAGAAAGGGTCCATGAAGGTCTACTTGCTCAGCATCTAAGCCCCTCCCACCCAAATTTACTAATACAACTACTATTTCCTAATGAATCACTAATATTATCCCGCTGCATGTTAATATCATTAAGTTACGAATCAATGGCATTCTTCTGCTGAACATTTTTGTGCTTCTATTGAATCATATCTTACATTAAATGCCTCTTTTCTTCTCCTTGAGTTTTAAACAGTATATTTGATATATTTTTAGTATAACTGTAGATGAATTAAAGAAAGCTTAGCATCGAATCCAAATTGTGTTTTATGAGCCTATCAAATTCTAAACTATACTACAAGTGATAAGAACTAGTTTGGTATTAGGTACATCTGCATATTGCAATGAATTTGTAAAACCAGTATTGAATGATAATTTTGTTAAGTCATTATGGGATACTTAATAAACGTTCAGTTACAGGCCAAAGGCAAACTAAGTTAGTTGTGATTGACTAACATTATTAGAATTCCAGTAGCAGGTCAATATCAGTGTTAACTCATGATTACTGATAAATAGTTATTTGTACTGGATAAATATTACTTGAAGCATTCTATTACAGCTGAATCAACTTTCCTACTGAGTCATCGTATATAAGAAATTTATACAGAAGCCTTTTCTTACTACTCCCTTTCCCAGAAAAATCATCTTTACTACTGAATTTGTATTACATTCCATGTGTTATTATGTATAGGATTAATTTTTAAAACATCGAATCATCTTTCTTATATCATGGTTGATACTGAGTCATTATTATTACTTACTGTTATTGTTACGTTAATATTATACTTCTTGCTAAGTCATTATAATAACTTAGTTACTTTCAAATTTGAATCCTTACAACTGATTGACCCGTCAGCTTTAACCATTATTTGATTACACTTGAGTATAACTAGTAAACTGAATCATTATTACTACTGAAGTAGTATAGCTAATTATTACCACTGTACTACCAACACAGATTTTTCAACAGAAAATATCAGTTAGCAAAGACGAGGATTGCTGACGAATTATTACTGCAATAAATGTTTACAGCCTCTGACACATCAATCAATTACCCACCCTTGCTGAGCCACTATTACTAGTGAGTAACTATTACAGCAGATTCATTATTAGATCAGAATCACCATTTATGATGAATCAGTAATTCCGCAGGGTAACTAGTAAAGTTATTACTATAACAAATCAACTATCCAAATAAAATTATTATTTCTGCTGACTTATTACTGCTGAATCACTACTACAGCAAGTTTTTGTTACCACTGAATCATTATGCATCGTTTTTAACTCATTGCTACTACCGTCTCACAGTTGTAGTAAAACCATTGTTAATCCCGAGTTAGCATCAATTCTGAATTGTTATTGCTACTAAGTCACCCTAAAACTGCAACTATTGGGTTGGTGCTACTACGAAATTACCTATAAAAATACAATATTACTGCGATATTAATAATATGGTCGAATCATTATTGTAAATGGAATATTTCGATTACCCTTACATATTGTTTCTGCTAAGATAAAATTATTTTTACCGATTTGGTATTATCCTGTGGTTAGATGAATATTGAATCACTAGTACTACAGTTACCGCTTATTTAATACTACTACTTAACTTGTCCAACACGTAGTTTTCTATTACTTGTGAATTGAAACACACTATACATTTGTCACAGCTTAGGTTACTACTGAGTTAAATTACAGCTTAAACTGCTACAGTAAAACCATTACTGTTATGGATCTGCTTGTACTGCTGGATTATTATTATTAATTTTAAGGCAGTATAACAAAGGGATCACTATTACTGCAAAGTTATCACACATAATGTAGGAATAGGATATTTTAATTTATCAGTTTATATTTTGCCTGCCTTGTGTTTTGTTAAACGATATTGTTCATCACACCTGCTGCATTATTTAATAAATTCTGTTATAAACTACTCAAAAATTAATAGG
>JABXWE010056607.1:0-11811 GCA_014611495.1 Limonius californicus | reverse complement strand
AAGTATAGGACAACGAAGAATGGTGTGGAATATGCTCTGTATACATACGATTTGAGTTCAGAATTCTCGTGTTAAAAGAACAGCAATATGTATTTGGTATGTGTTACGACAACATTTAAATTATAGTTATTATTTTATTTATAATGAAATCATTATTATATCTAAGTATTATAAACCAATATTGAGCAGAAATAGGCGGACGTTAAATGAACAAACAAGCTCCACTGGCAACATTGCCTGCTTTCAGAAAACATAACCTCCATCAAGAAAAATCAGTATAACCCAACTTAATTAATTGACAAATTTCAATGATACCACACATTCCCCCAGATTTCCACAGCCTGTTGGATGGCAAATCAATCGTGAATAGATTATAGGTAATTTAAATGGTAAATAGCCTCAACTATTCTCAGTCGAAGTAGTTATTTGAAATTAATTTTAGGTAATGTTCAAGTATTGGGCTATGTAAAAATGAAATCACTGTGTTTTCAGAAGCCATTTTATCGTATACAGTTGTTACAAAATCATCTGCAGCGTGTCGGGGAAAGAAGTTCTACGGAACATAATGCATCAAAATACTTTAATGAGAAGCTATAAGGGAAATACTAACAAAACATGAGTTACACTAAATGTGCCATTCTTTCATTCAGCGAGAAATCGGGATACAGCTGGTCGGATTAATAACATTGGTAAACAAAAATCAACTTTTTTGTGACAAGGATCAATCATGGCGTATGTTGTGTAAAATTTGGTATGTTCTTAATGTTGTACTTACTTCAAAATGTTGCGGATGTTTTACGGCGATATTTGGTTTCTGGGCCATCACGGAATAATGTCCAGCAGTCGGCAAGCAAACTAGGACTCCATTTGACTTGGTATCGCTTTTCCATGGTTGCAACGTCTTGGTGGAACCGTTCTCCATGTTCGTCACTTACGGCACCCAAATTTTCCGGAAAGCAATCGAGACGAGCATCCAGAAAATTTTTCAAAAATGTTACATCCCATTCCTCTGTAGGCACTAAGTAATTCAGTCACAAAATTTTTGTAATTTTCAGCTTCGACAGTTCCAAGAAAATTGGTCACAACTGTTGTTGCTCTCCGTGCTGTTAGTTCAATTTCATTCAGCAAGTTGTCAAATTCGCCATCTTTCATAACTGCTCGTATTTGTGGTCCCACCAATATGCCCTCTATAATTTTTACCTCACTAACTCTCGGAAATATCTGTTTCAAATACAAGAACTCTCTTCCGTTCCGATCTAGTGCTTTAACGAAATTTTTCATTAAGCCTAATTTAATATGCAGTGGTGGTAGAAATACGTTTTCACGATCAACCGGTGGTTCGTTGGTAATATTTTTTGACCCGGAATTAGTGCTTGACGTAGTGGCCTTCTGTATGTAGTGACGATCTTGTGCAGAGCTGTCCCATTCACACAGCAAACAACAGCATTTTGTCAGTCTTGTGCAGTATCTTACCGTAAAGTAACGCGATACCGGTATTGCGATACTTTTTGCAGTATCTTAGTATCGCGTACGGTACATTTTTTATATGTTACCGTTATCTTATCTTCAGATAGAATTTTTTAGTATCTTTAACATTTTTGAGATACTTTTCAGATACTTTTAGATAAATATTTGTTTCAATGCTAAAACTTTTTTTAAATTATTATATATTCTTACCATGTGGCTGTAAGGGTTTAAAATTCCCTAAAATTTGCAAATCCTAAAGCAGGCTCTAAAAGTTTTACAACTTAAGCAGCTTAAGTCGGACACAGAGACAGCCAGACAGGCTCCTGGTTTTACAGCTGCAGCTGCAACAAATGTTTTGTGTTTTTTTTAAGTATCTAAAAAGTATCTTAAAAGTATCTAGATACTTTTAAAACGTATCTTGTATCTTTGTCAGGTACCGGTTGTTAAAAGTATCTTATCGTTGAAAAAGATACTTTTTTATGCAGAGTATCTTATCTTACCTTCAGGTACTTTTTTTTCGGTATCTTTACAACACTGCATTTTGTATAACTCAGCTGAAGTCCAAGAAGAAGCGCTATCACTTTTAGGTATCCACAGATTGACCACTCATAGTCATTACACCGGATGTGTTCTAGAAGATATCGCATACTCTCGTATGATTCCTTCATATGAACGGCATGAACTATAGGTACAGATGGGTATTTATTGCGTTGTGAAGCAAAACTGCTTTTAAGCTAAGTTTTGAAGAATCTATAAATAGGCGTCAATTGCTTGGTTCATGTTTCTGTCTTAATGCGTGAAATAAGTTGTCAACATCCGTACAATATACCAAAGTGCCTTCTTGAGCGAAACAATGTGTAAGTCCTTGTTGACGTTTTCGGAAGTGAGTTACATGTACGTCACCTTCGAGGAGATTCCATCCTTTTAATCTCGACGCTAGAAGTTCTGACTGTGATTTTGCTAGGTTTAAATCTCGAACTAAATCATTCAGTTCAGCCTGTGAAATCAGACAACAATCAATCAACATTCTGGTGCTTGAAATAGTGGATCATTGTCGATTTCCTGTGCGAATTGCATATCATCAGTTGGAACACCGGTGCTTTCAGATTCTTCTTCGTCCAAACTCCAAGATTCTGGTGGATTTGGGATAGGAAAATCTTCACTATGTTCGACGGGTCGTAAAGCTGATGGTAAATTGGGATACTGCATAGTATGCTTGACTTCAGTCCGATGCCCAGTATGTTAGTCAAAAGTAACAATCTGTGGCATGGTCTTTCTGTTCTCACCACACCATTGGTGGCGCATTTTACGTTTTGTACCTTTCAACCAACCTGTTAACAATTGTACACAAGTCTTACAACGTATGTGAGGAGCCCATGACTTATATTGATCTCCTACTTTAACTCCGAAATAAAGTTCGTAAGCTCTTCGTACAAGTTGGGTGAAAGTACATTTTTTCGATTTAAAAGTTAGTTCCCCACACACAAAACAAAAGCTATTGACATTATTTACACACTGCCTAGGCGTTGCACATACTTGTTAATTCATAGTCAATTACAGTACAGTAATAAACATAAATCAAATATGTAGAACACAAACACGTTAGTAACGACGTTTTGCGGCACGACATAGGAAATGCAGTAACTTCATACGCCGGTAAATGCCTACTAATGCACAATATCTGATTTGGTGCGTACTTCTTGTATGTAATAGACAGGAATGAACTTGTCTTAACACGGTATATTCATCACTGCTGATACATTACGCAAAGTGGCGCAATATGTATATTATGTTGCATACTTGCAAAATACAAATGCTCGTTACTAAAAATTCGTGGACGACAGGCAAATTCTGTTTTTAAATTCGTTTTTAGGGTGCCGAAATACATCAGAAACTCCTAAAAATTGCCATGTCACAAAATGTATGTTTAATAGCGTAATTGTCGTATCCTTCTGGAGTGTTTTAGCTGCATATCGATATCAGCTTCAACCACTTGTTTATGAACGATATATTTCACGTGACTCTACAAATAAAAACCGAACGGAGATAAATCTGGTGACCTGGCAGGCCATGCAATTGCTCAAAGAAGGCCTAGGAATTCTGCTGTCAAAAATCAAATAAGGACTCCTAACTTACCAACTTGTGTAACTCCTTACCAAAGTATTTTCAGACACACTATAGTTGGAATTTTTTTTTGACTTACTGGATACTCAACAGTTTGGTCACATGTTTTAAAAACTCTTTACATATTAATCTAGGTTTTCAAACAATAATTTTTCTTCGTCGTCAAGACAAATTAATTGCTTGCTGGCATGTACTCTTTATTCCACAAATTGCGTTCAATCTTTTTGTTGCAGTTTGTCCATTCATTGTTTGTTTTAAATTTATTTACTAAATACCTTTAACAATGCTATGCTATTCGACAACGTGTACCTACTCTTACGAACTTATTCACCCTCAATTTCTTTCGTTGAAGATTTTCTTCTACCACATAAGCAACATGAGGCCTAGCATTGTCGTGCAGCAAAATGTCCACACGCGTGTTTTCCTGGACGTTTCCGTCGTATTGCTTGATGAAGCTTGTTCAAAGTTTCAATGTATAGATTTGCATTGGCACTTACTCCTGGTTTCTTAAAAACTTAAAAATGTTAACATCACATTGCCTGCAGAAGGTTGTGATTTAAACTTCGTCGGTAGTGCTGAACTTGAATGTTTCCACTGAATCGACGATAACTTACCGGATGGCTCGTAGTAATGGCGCCAAGTTTTGTCACCAGCAACTATTGAGAGAAGAAAGTCATCACCATTTTACCTATAGTCTGTGAGTTGTTGTAGAGATAAGTCCATTGGCAAGCATTTTTGTTCATTAGATAAGAGACGGGGAATCCATTGCGAACAAATTTTTCTGTAACCCAGATTACGAACAATACTATGGACAGATCCTACATTCGCACTAACAATTTCTGAAATTTCTGTATTTAAAATTCGACGATTTCCTCTAATAAGACCTTCCACACACCCCATATTGTTTTCTGTTACTGCAGTACACCGTGCACCCGGTCGCGGTTCATCCATAGTCTCCTCCTTTCCATTCTTAAATTTTCGGTGGGTACCATTCCTTCACAGTTGGATACGCAATACATGTATTTCCATACACTGCTTCGATTTGCGTATGAATCTGCAATGGCTGCACACCCTCAGCACATAAAAAGTTGTAGGGCCGTACGCTGATCAAACTTGGACTGATTTACAACAACAAACGTCATTTCAAAATCGAAGTTTTAAAAGTCAGAATCAAATTCAAACGCCAGGAAATATAATTATGTATATTATTCTTGGCTTTGTTCTTTTAATTGCAAGTTGACACATTGCAATCTATGACACTACTGAAAAGTACTTTATATTTATGTTTTGTCTGCTATGCATTTTGGAAATGTAATATTTTATTCAACTGGGTTTTCCGGGCGTTTATCTTTATCGGCTCTTATCAAATAACGGACACCACATTATTTTAGCGGCGCCTAATTATCACTTGCTATGCTTGGATAAAAAAATAGAAAATGTTTTAGGTATTGGCATTGAGGAGACATTGTTGCCTGTAATAACTTCTTGCATAATATTGGAATTTCACTTAACTATAAGCAAAACCGAGCATGTATTATAGAAATGCATCTACATACTTATCTAAATACGGAAAATAGAAATAAAAATGTTTATTAGCTGAAATTCTGATTCTTATTTGCAAATGTGTTTGTATGCAGTTAGCGAATCCGCATGTCATACAACTGACAGAATACTGCAGGGCTCGGGTACAGTTGTAGAATCACATATTAAACAAACGGAAATGCATTTCTCGTATTATTGGCCACAATTTTGAAATATATGAAAAAATAAACCATATTGCTATTACATATGACGAAAATTATATTATATATATTAAGAAAATTGTTCATGATGCAGAGGTTTTGAAAATTGATATTATAGTTCAGAAGAAGCACGTGGAAAAGAAGAGGCCAGTGTCAAGTAGTAGATGTAGAACCAAAGAGCTATTGATATTAACGAATTATATTCTTTTGATACGTCACAAGCTTTTAATATTATTCAAATAGGAACTATTATTTCGTTTAAACAGTTACCATCGCACACATTCAATGCGCGATATTTTTGATATGTTCCTATATTTTTGGCTCGCTTTTGATGTGCTGCTAGTAATTATTCCACTGAAATATATTGTATAATAGGTTAAAACTAAGTTTTGTATCTGTTAAAACTGCAATGTGATTTTATGCAAGGACCCTATTGAGCAAAGCATAAGGTGATTGGCTGAGTTGGTTGTTGTAGCAGAAAAAGGCTGACGTTAAATAAATACTAAAAAGATAAGTTGGTGACCTATGTTTGTATACTGTGTGATCATTTTATGTTGTAACAAGTAGGTAGGCTACACCTCTCACATGAGCATGAAATGCATAATTAACTTTTCTTTTAGCTACAAAAATATTTTTTACATTACAGTCCTTTGGACAGACAAATGTCAACCACTGTTTTGTCAAAACTTAACAAACTTCTGTACAAAGTTGTTGATTTGTATAGATTCTTGAGGTAATCAGTCAGTTTCAATGTATTCTAATAGCGAGAAAACGGATATGATGTTGATTTTGGGAAAATGCAGAGGGGCGACGGACTTAGCTGTACAGCGATATGCATGGAGATACCCGGATAGACTCCTTCCATCACAGAATACCTGTAGGGGTTTGGAAAGAAATTTGCGGTAATATGGAGAGCAAGCCAAAGGTGATACAACGACAGACACAACTGTAGAAGCTGAAGTAGCAGTCATCGAACAAGTAACTGGTAATTCCCATATACGCCAACGAACAGCTGCAAGAACTGTAGGCTTTAGCCAAAGATTAGTATTTAACATTTTTAAAGCAAACCGGCTTCATCCTTATCACGTCACATTAGTGCAACACCATACTGAAGATGATTACTCGCGTCGAGTGAATTAGGTACTGCCAATTTATAAGGAACGAGTTACTACTGATCCACTATTTTTAAAAAATATTCGATTTTCTGAGGAAGCGACGTTTAGTAACAGTGGGCGTGTAAAATAGACACAATTGCTATTTCTATATACAGAAGACATTCCTCTTTATGTTAGACAGCTTATGTGGTTTCAAAATGTCTGAGCACCTGCCTGCTACCAAAATTAAACTTTCCATATCAAATTAATTGCATGAGGTGCAATTTATCATTGACCTCCACGTAGTCCGAACTTGATTCAGTTAGATTTCTTTTTGTGGAGTAAAGTAAAAACAACGTCTACGGAACTACCGTAGAGACTCAGGAAGATTTAGGTAAAATAATTATTGAATCATGTAGGTCAACCACCCCACACATGCTAACTCATATAACAAATTCTCTACTGCGGCGGATTGACTTATGTGAACAGGAAGGTGGACGGCAGTTTAAACATTTATTACCTAATTTCTTTCTGTTTTTATTGAATTTATTTTTCTTGTTGATTTTATTGGTACATATGTCTACATATTTCTATGCTATCTTGGCTTTCTCTTGGCTTATTTTGTTTAAATTATAAGATATAAATATTCTGAATATACTTATTGCAAACCTGCATATTATTTATTAGTAAATAATTTCATTGTAGTTTCTGTAACTACTTTTATTTTTATTTAAACAATGTAAAGTTTACTAAGATACCTATGGAATACAAACAGCTGTAATGTGTGTAGCCTACCTACCTGTGACGAGATAAAGTAATTACTCTGTGACTTTGGTAAAAAATTAGTAATTGACATTATTTCTAAGATTGAATTTAGTGTTACATATCCATGCTTTGTTTTTCGTGGGATTGTCTCAGAAACCCTAATATCTACTTTGGTAAACTTGTTATTGAAACAATAAGTAGATCAGTGATAATTTTTGGAATTTCTCTTTGTGACAAACTTTAAAATACGACTGACAAAGTGATAATAGTCGTGGAATCCTATCTTCACTATGGTTAAACAATTAAGTTCCATCCATATTTATAAGTATAACCTCAAAATATAGAATTTGATATTATATCTACCTACAATATGTAATCGTCAAGTAATTCTAGGGTAATTACTGATTATTACTGTTCTTATTTGTCATTTGGAAATAGTCTGTATTTAATTATTACTTCAGCATTGGCGACCAAAACATTTCCTCAACTGTTGATCGTGAAGAAACGATAATTATTTAAACATTGTTGAACGCAGTTAACTATGAGTTCAGCAGTGTTAATGATACTAGGGTTATTTTTAAAATAAACAGTTAGTGGTTTTAATTAACAAAAACTGAAACTGTAGATTTCCATTTATCAATCTGAAATAAAGAAAAATGAGCGTAAACTTGCATTGAATATTTCCCAAGAATAGAAAATCATTAAAAAATTCAATATTAAATAGTCCTAAATATTTATTATCGAAATACAGTCAAACCTTGCTAACTCGAACCTCTACAATTCAAATTTTGTTATTACTCGAACTAGAAGCTATTTCCCGCAAAAATGCCTATTCTATTCTATGCTTTTTTTAATTCCCTAAATTAGGTTTGTTATTAGTAAATATTTCTGTAACTCGAAGTTAAATTTCTCAGAAACAATTGCGGGTTTTTACCCTAACGCTATGTGTGTTGCGATTTATGGCAGTCTTCCGGAATATAAATAGTATAGTGTAGCATTCATTGTAGACATCGAACTTATTTTTTGAAATGTTTGAGCTATTTTTGATAACTGGAATTTTCGATAGCTCAAATTATTTTTGATTTCCCATCAACTTTGCCTTATCGAGGGTCGACGGTACTTTTGAATTTTTGTAAAAATTTTTAAAAATTAAAAAACAAGAAACAGCTGGTTTATTCTCAAAAATGTTGTCACAATATGATTTTAATGCATACAGGCTATTAAAGAAACTCAATGCGTATACCACTTGAATTAAGGTTTTTGTATAATTCCTAATGGGCCTTAAAAAGACCTCTGATTATAAATAAAAAATATTTTGTAGGGCTTATATTCTACGCAATATAGTATTAATTAAAATGTTTTTGATATAATTTAATGGCCTCATTTTTACTATTATACGTAACTAACTTACTGAAATAAATAATTTCAGTGATACTGTATTTACATAAAATAGGGACCACCGTGACTGATTGCCAGTGTATGAAACCAATATATCTGACATACGGAATCAATCATTTCGCAATTTTAATTCCTAAACATTTGATTACCTTACATCTAGAAGAAAATGTAGGCAACCAGGTTTGCAACTAAGTCCTTTACTGGCGTTTTAAGTGTACAACACGTGTATGCAAAGAGTAGCAAAACGATTATTTTATTAACATTTTTGACGGTCTTATTGGTAGTAAAATATCTAAGAAAAATAAAATTACAAATTAATTAATAGTTAACTGCTAACCGAAAACCGACTACTTGCTTGTGTATGTACAGCATTAAGTATGTAAAATTTAATGAATTTATATGATTAACCTATTATTCAACTTGATCATTTATCAGTTTACCAGACTTCGATATTTTTAAATTTAGTGGCTAATTCCATAAATATATTAATTTTCCATAGTGTGTTATTAAGCGTGATAAACGTTTAATAAAGTGTATCTTCTATAACTTTATAGGATTGTTAGCAATAACATTAACATTGTAATATTTAACTATGTTATAACTACAACAACCCCCCTTACGGGGGAGGCCCTTGCCGAACAATGGGATGTTGTGGGCTAATAATAAATAAATATAGCTACAATATGAGTTTCTTATATTAATTATATGCGCGCAACAATGAAGTGAAGGTTCAGGTTCGTGGAATTATGTGTCGAAACTGAACTGAATACGGATCTGTTCTTCAAATCGAAGACACGCACGTTCAGTCAGTTCAGTTCACGGTTTCTTCGCTTTCTTCACTTCGCACCGCATGTTGTTGGGTGGAAGGGGGAGACCGGCTATAACACAATAATTCTTTATTTTGTTGTGATATTGTAGAAGTGTTTATAAGTTTTAGTGGAAAAGTTAAAGAATGGTAGAACACCGCCATACATAATGTTTACATGGTATGTAAAAATTTTGATTTCGATGTGAATCGGTCATTATATTGTTGTTGCTATTGATCCGTCTTATTTGATTGTTATCGATTGAAAGATCAATAATGTACAATTTGAATATCGATCAATTGTTTACGAAATCTTCAAAATACTAACTACATTGCTTAGTTATTATAAAATGCTTGCAAACAAAACTGCACATTGTAAAATTTGTCAAGGTCATTAATAATGTGTTTGTGTTATGTATGGTTAGAAACTTGAAAAATCGAAAGTTTGCAATTATGTAAATTTGATTTTACCAATTTAAAATCGAAGCCGGAAATGGAAGTGTATTACATAGTTGACAAACCAAAGTTGGAGTCTAGACCGTTATCAGCAAATAATTATGTTAACAACATCCATTGAATAAATGGACGTATAATTTGAAGTCATTGACCAATACCTACGTCTCAGTAGTGCGAGCATCGGAACGTAACGTGGGAAATACTCCTACAAAGTCTCCAGACATTTAATTTTTTAAATGGCCGGGGTTTTAAAATGTTTAACTGACCTTGTACTTGAACCACGTTAAAAAGGATAAGACGATACATAATGTACTTACATGCGAACATGCTTGGCTGATTATTCATCAAATTCTATGTGCTTGCATGTGTTACTTTAAACTTGTGTAATTAAAAACTTGCTCATTTCTTTTTTGTATGCATACTTGAATATTGTTACTATACATGTAATGTTACTGTAAGTATCGTGTAATTATTATCGATTAATAATATTTATTGAATAATGTAAATGACCTAGGCTAAAATTAATTCTTATATAAGGAGAGTATTTTCAGGAACATTTTTTAATTTAAAGGAAGGCTATTTCAAATAAGTCTAGCAAGGATTCTTATTTTCTATGTACATGGTGTTGAGTCACAATGGAGATATAGGACTTTATAAATACAATAATTAAACCGTTGAAAATATTGCTTCCATTATTTCAGACTAAATTAGTATATACATAATATCTGGCATTAAAAATGGTATTTGAAGCATTTAAATAATAATAATATAATAATAATAAACACCAAATTTCAGAGAGACCAAAGACGTTATAATTGGCAGCTAACAGTGATGGCTATCAAACTGCAACTAGCTGTAGGTTAAGAAACAGTAATGCGAAATTTAAAGGTCTGTCATGGCGTACTTTAATTTATATTATTCTTGATTGTGGCGAGATATATCATAAACAAAAAGCCTGTAACAATTACAAACAACAATTACTGTTCAGTTTTAAACAAAACAAGTTGTAATGTTAAAATTGTAAATCAAGTTTTAGATGAAGTTTTTAATACCGGACTATGCCAGTCTGTTGGGCCAATATTACCAACATTTAATTTTGGATGGTAAAGTCCTATGTTTCAAATATGAATCAAGCAATATACTGGTATCCAATATCAACAAAAATTCAAATGTGTAGTTATTTCGAAAATTGAAGGTGTATTGATATTTTAAAGGCTGTCATCGGAAACAGATCGCAGAATACTTCACAACACCAAATTAGGAGATAATAAAAAAATTGTGTATCATGAACCATGCACTCGAATAGCATTTAAATCTGGTGAATAGGGTGGCCAGACAGTCCATACTTAGTAAAAGTATTGTAGACTGTGAACAATATCTTTTATTTTCTAAACAAGTAACACATAAAAGCAAGATCTTCTATTTTACTTTTCATGAAAGTAGATCAGTAAAAACAATATATAAAACCTATAGATTTAAGTAGATTGTATACATTGTGTACTGGATAAAGTATTGTTACTCATATTATATGTATATTTTTTTTAATTCTATCTAATCATACAGTTTATTGTTAGGCGTTATTTTAAATTATTATTTCATCTTATATTATTTCAACTTTTATAGAGGCTTTTCAAGAGGTATTACTTACAAAATTGGTTTCTGCTGTTGAATACGCTTACCATTGAATTCAGTAAAAATCTTTTATAGATGTTTTAAGTTGCTTGATAGCAACTATGCAATGGCAACTTGTAACCGGGATAATATTTTTAGAAATTGTTGTAATAGTTAACAAAAAATATATTATACCATATATCAACGTGTTTATATGTTTATAGTATTAATTGAATTACAATTTGTCCACGGTATTTTAACTCCATTTTCCTAGTAAACGTTATCAATATGAGTCGAGCATTGTCTTTACATTATAGCTGAGAATCTACTGAATATAAGGAAAAGTTAT
>JABXWE010056606.1:0-22380 GCA_014611495.1 Limonius californicus | reverse complement strand
AAGTATTCAATTTCAGTACAATTGAAAAAAATGAAGGAGTTACATGGTAATTATGAAAATAATAATTAATCCAAGTACTAATGTACTTCATTAAAGATTTCCTAAAATAATAAAATTGAAAGCAAAATACATTAAAATAAAACCTGCCATATATTGATGTTGATGTTTCAAATACTTTTTCTATTCTTTTTAATTGTGTTATTTCTCTTCTTGCTGTTTCTGTTGGCTAATGTTGAATTTATGAAATTTTTCATTAGAATTCGTATACCAGAAGTGGAAATACAAGAAGTAAACCATTAAAAATAACAACATTCTTGTATTCCAAGGGATAGCTTCGTCTAATAATTATTTTACGGTTGATGCAAGACCTACAATTTCTATTAGTTTATAATATAGTTAGCGAGCGTTCAAAATAGCTAAAATCAAATTTGACCTTCTCTATTCAGAACAATAAAGTGCATGAATAAGCAACTTGAGCAGGTGATATTATGAAGCTAATCAAGATGGGTGGTCGAGTTGTCTCAGTGAGTAATACGAGATGTCTCCAATAAATTACCTGACATTGGGATTCTTTCATAAGCCCAATACAAAAATTTGAAATCTATACCCTCATAGAAGGCGATCATTATCTACTAATCTGGTTATTTATAGTAATTTTGTATAGTACCTTTGGGCCATAGAGAAGATTTAAACTGTGACGTAATCTTGGGCTTTGAAAGGCAATAATTTTCTCAATCGATTGGTAATTGATTGCTTAGATAAAATATATGAACTGAAATTTTCGACATCTAAATGAATATCTAATATATATTGCTATGTTACAACATGCTCTAATTTGAGATATCTTAACCTATTGCTAATTCTAATACAGCTAATTTAAGCTACCCTGTATAAAATGAATTGTTTAATCACAAATAATTCAAATACGTGGTAAATGTAAATGATCCAGAAATTTGGTTCTTTGTTTCTATGTAACTTGACTTCCAGGTTTCAAAACAGGTTGTTTTGTGGCTCTTCATCTTTGGGAAAGCATAGAGGATACTTTTCAACCTTATCTGTGCATTCTTGAGCTGTAATTTCACAAATATTAGTAAAAACATAACGGTTTTTACAACTAGCTATAATAGTGTTAATTTGTGAATGTAACACATTTCTTAAAAAAAAATTGTTTGAAATAATGTTCTTATGTATGTAAAGAAGGTTTGTGTTAATTTTTATTAACTTTGAATATGTTTACAATAATAGATAATTAATTGAAAAATTAATTGTCAACTTTCTTATGCTTTATTGGAAATAGATCGTGTGAGCTATCCACATTTGAGGACATTTGCAAGGAACATTTTGGTATTTTCCTTTTTTATGTAATTTTAATTATAAGGAAGTTATTGTAGATTATAGAAATTTGTAATTATTTTAGTTCATTTAGATCTGTAACTTGATTGGTGGAACCCTTTGGAATTGACATAAAAAAATTGAAAGTTTTGTTCCGCATCATAGCAACGGAGAAAATTTTGTGAAAATGTTTTGTTAAAGAACAAGTTAGTTGCATTGTAACCCTAAACGAGGAAGTACGTTCCTCCTGCGGCTCAAATTACTATATTTTATGTTCAAGTTTATGTAATTAAGTGAATAAATGTTTTTTCCCCGTTTGTCTGCGTTATAAAGTGTTCTTTTCCCTCTACGTATGTGAAATATCGAAATTTATCAAGAATTGAAAAAATTGAAGTTGGCGTGGGTTGATTCTCACTTATTTAAGAATCAGCAGCATTCGTTAGTGTGCTGTTTCAATTTTGACAAGTACAAATTTAAATGTCATCGAAATATAATTAAATGCCATTATTCTCCAAGAAATAATGAAATAATAATTTTTAATTACAACCAGTAAGGCTAAAACAAGGAAGTTGCGAAGTGCGATAAAATAAAGTGAAGTTCGTCGAAAAAAAATGTGCTATAATAATAAACTAATGGATATACCTAGCGGAAAATCAATTTTGATTTTAGATGTGTGGATTTCGCTTTTACCTATCCAAAAGACAATTACTAGTGATTTAAGATTGGGAAAGCACTTACCTGCGTACATCTAATTGCTGCTTCCTGTGTTTGGACATCACCAACTGCAGTTATCCACGTTTATGTAGAAAAAGAAAAGCCAACGACAATCGCACTTGCCGTACAACTGACCACGAGCTGCATACAAGAAGGTACCACGCGTAGCCCGCCACATTTGAATTATTTAAATTTCAGGTACGAGGTTAAAAACAATAAAAAAATAAAAGAACAAATAAATAAAACCTTGCAGTTGTTTATAGTATTTAATTTTGTATGAAAAATTTAATTCATATGTTTTTGTCAAAGGAAAGCACAGATAATTGTGATTCAACTTTGATAATCGAAATGGTAATTTGAATCTCCCTATGTTTTCTTTTGTTGTACATATCTGTTGCCACCCAGAAAAGTTATATAGAACGACCAATTGTAGCAGCTTCCCTGAGATCAACTTTAGTAGGTTCGTAAAAATATGTGACTTGTGTTGGTTAAATAATTTATTAATTTGTGTATATGTTTAATATCCATATAGGAAAGGATATCTTGTTTAAGAGTTTAATTTGTTTATGGCGCCGAACATAGTGCATAGTCTAACCAATCACAATTTCATTTATTGTATTTCAATTTCATATACTGTATTTAATATATTTAAAACCTCATAGTATCATAGTATAATAATATAAGGGGCATCTCAGCAAAATGGAAATTGCTTACAATTACATTTAATTTCATGTGTACTAAAAGCAGTAATTAGATTCATGCCTGAAGTACACGATAAACCAGTAAACTGTATTAATTTCGTGGTATCGGTTTCGGAATTTTATGTGTTCGTCCAATTGTATCTAAAGGGCATAAATAACCCACAACAAAATCACTACCTCTCGTAACACAGCAGCGAACACTCTTTACATATTCAATGTATACTGCGTCCTGCGGCCAAACGTTTCAACATAAATCAACTATACCCACATAACCGATGTCGGATTTAAAATAATTATGGCATTAAAGAGTTATTTTTTAGGCAACATAAAGCAGCATCCTCCCTTAGTATGTTCGTACAACACATGTTTTTGTATGCGATCATATTAACGGGTAATGTATAATTATAACACTTTAATCAATTTCAGTTTAAAAATTAATTTGATACAGCCAAAAAGCAATTTACTATAAAGTGTTTCTGGCAAATAAATAAAAAACTATTGCGGTATTGGTTATAATTATAGTATGGTAAAAAATTCCTGTGCAGTTGTAAATAATATTATTAATTAATATTCAAAAAAGTGCCCAAGTGACCACTCTAAGAATTTTGAATATATCTCAATCCCTTATTTCGGCCAGAAACAATAGCTAACATTATAATCAAAATAAGTACGCTTAAAATTATTTGTAAAACAACAATAAACACTTTCAGCAGCTTATTTAACGCAAATAGCAAATAGGACTATTGTTTGTGGAAGTCAGGTGTTTATAAATTAAACTGTTCACAGTGTAATTCTGTATACATAGACCAAATAATTAGACATTTTGATATCGGACATAAAGAATCCACACGCTCATACAAATACAAATATCCAGAAATATCAAACTACGCTAAACACTTATTAAAACACAATCATACGTAGACAAAAAAATATAACAACATTTTTACCCCATTACGACTATAAACATAAATTGGATTTACTTGAGGCCTTTCAGATTCACATTCTAAAGAATACACCTATAATGAATAACTAAGTACCATATGGTTTATATCTGGACTTAACGCAGGTCAATCTGTGACTTTAATTTAGCGTTCTTGAAGGAGGTCCGTGAGGGCGCCAGCAGTGTGTGGCTTTGTGTTATCCCACAATACAGAAAATTAGGGCCCACGACATAACTTGCATGTACAACATGTTCCTCCACGACTGTATTAACGTAACCCTTAGCGTTGAGTCTTCCTGGGATCACAATAAGGTCATTTCTTTTATCTAGCCAGATTCCGCCCGAAACATTACATGACCTATCACCAAACCTCCTGACTTCCTGTTCAGCATCGGCAAAATAACGTTCACCTGGTCATCCGTATGTATGTACTTTACCTTCGCCACCTGAGACGGAACCTGGACTCGTCCGTAAAGAGTATTTCTCCCCACTGTGAAAGTTACGAAGCGATATGTTTACCAGCAAAATTCATACAAACTATTTTGTGGTGGCTTGTCAGACTGGATAGTGAAACAGATCGTCTGGGTCTCAATATACTGCTATCAGTAAAAGTTATAAATTTAGTTCTTCATAATTTAGCTTTAATAACCTATCTAATGCTGTCGAAGACAACGAGAAATTTTTCTCGCTTACGAGAATCGAGACGAGACTGTCTTTATTTCTCGTCTCGCGAAATTGTATGACGAGGAACGAGACGAGGCGAGAATTTTTCGGCAAGACTCTCGCCGTTTGAAGGCTGTTTAAAATAGATGTTAAACTCATACGGTAAAATAAAAACATTTCATATCAAAGAAGCATTTTAGTGTCGTGTAAGCATTTCAGTTTAGGTCTTTCTGCAACTGGTTACCGGTTACTATTATGCCGAAATAGGCTTAGATTTTCAAAAGTACCTAAATAGCACAAACTCTAAGACATCCTATATTTGAAATAGACTTGCTGTCATTATTTTATTAGCATTTGAATATCTGATCTAGAGAATGTAAGTAGGACTTGCTATCTGAAGAGTAAGGGCTAAGGGATATATTACTTATTGTTGGACGCTGTCGTAGCTTGAAATGTCTAAACATTTAAAAGGTTTATCTGTATGGGTGAATGAGTGTCATTCTTTTTGCAAAGAGGGAAGACCCACTGTCCAGCCAATAAGAACCGCTACCGTTTAATCATCAATTCTGGACGTGTTTCGTATACATACACGTTAAAATATCACAAGCATCAGCAGTACTTGCAAATTAAATTTTGTAATGTAATAGAATTAATTGTGTAAGTTTTAATTTAATACAGACAGTGTAAAAAAATTAATTCATTTTAGTGAAATCACCTCTCAACAACGATTTTTCTTTACTATTTGTAATTTTTATGGTACCTAAACGTGTATTTCAAGAACATTTAGTGCTTAAACTACTTCTGCTCTTGATCACGTAGTAAATCAGTACAAGCACTGCGTTATTAAATTTCCTATCTCTACCAATCGTAAGCACTTCTACTAGGTATGCTTACAAGAAGGACAACGACGTAACATTAATTTATTCTCGTATTCACTTCATATTATATGTATAGCTTTTAAAATATGTCACTTCTACCACAACGTCCACAACAAAAATAATTGTTACCGGGTTGTTAATAATTTCTTGGGGTACGTCACCGCAACATCATACATATTAATGTTAAATTTGTGACTAATGAATCAACAAGAACAAAAGTGTGAATAAAGAACGGCCAATAACTCCAGTCTTTTATGTAAACTCTTCTAAAATTGTACTGTACTTAAGACGGAACTCTAAGAATGCTATTAACCATTAGTTAAATCTTCCAGAAGTGCTGACTTACTAGTTCTCCCTGAATTCAGCTTAACATTTTAATAAAATACATAATATAGAAGCGAATTTCTCAACGAAAAATTCGAGGTTTTCGGACGAGAGTCGAGACGAGACAACATACTAACTGTACGAGACCAGACTGACTTCTTTCTTGCAATTTCGAGACCAAACGCAACTCGTATTATTTCTCATCTTATCTGATTTCGCGGCAACAGTAAACCTATTATATAAGGTAGTTGTTTCCAAACTTTTTTAATATGCGATCCCCTTCTGCCTACAATTTTCTTCGCGATTCTCCTCTTATAGTAATTACCTTCATTCAGAATCAATTGCTTAACGGTCAACTGACGCCATCTATTACCAAGTGGCGCAATTTATTTATTTGGTTTCTGTTTTTCCGGAAATTTCCCCATATTCGGCAGAATGCTGGATCGTACTGGAATAATATGGAAAATCCATTTTGCTTTATATAAGCAGCGGATCGCGATGAGATTAGTCATCATTTCAAAATTGGGTGCTATACTGTTGACGGCGTGTTGAGCGTAATAAGTTAATAACAGATATTTAACGCTAGTAGGAGCTATAGTCGTTTTGTTAAAGATAAATCAATTTGTAAAAAGGTCATTAGAACCTTCCATGTCAGGCATACGAAGAATACAGAGAAAAATAGATTGTACAGCATATCTCAAATATGGTTTTACCGTTATTTCCCTAAAACGCCAGTGCGTACGTTGTCGAGAAATGTTCTGAAAATAAACCATGATGTAATCAAAGCTATTTCGACATTTTAATACCAAACATCCAGACAAAAGAGAGACACCTGTAGAATTCTTTGAACGGAAGTTAACCTCCCTCCACAAGGAGCAAACCACTTCTACATCAGCAACCACTGCTAATGAAAAAACACTACTATCAAGTTACCGAGATGCATTTCGCATTGCAATAATCAGTAAGCCACATACAATTGCTGAAGATTTGATTTTACCAGCAGCTATTGAAATAGTGCAAATAATGGTTGCTCAAAACGAGACTGGCAAGCTGAAAGCAATACCGCTCTCTAATAATACTACCCAAAGAAGACTAAGTTACATGGTAGAACATATTCGAAGAGAAGTTAATGAAAATATTAAGACGCACACGTACTTGTCATTACAGATGGACGAATCCGCGGGTATTTCTATCGGTGTCCAATTTATAGCGTTTGTAAGATGCAGTACCAGACACGGTATTACAGAAGATATTTTATTTTGTACCAAAATAGCACCGCAAAATGTTTATTCGACACGTTCATGCAAACTACTAATGAGTACGAGACTGATTGGGCAAAATGCGTTGCTATATGATGACGCCAAGTCTTTGAGCGGACATCGATCATCAAAACCTTTACCTTAAGAAATGGATTGTGTTCTGGGAAACGTCATTAAAGTGGTAAATTCCATCAAGGGAAAAGCTGTGCCGCGATATTAACAAAATAGAAACTTGATTCTACCCAGACATGAAAGCTATATTTAAGGTAACACAACCAACATTTGTGATTGGAGATCTCAATTACAAAAACAAAATCTGGGGCTGCAGAGCAACCAATTCCGAGAGCATAAAACTGATGAATATACATACTTTCCATATCGCAGCGATCATTTTCCTTATATAGTAGACATCGTGCTACAAAATAACTTCACCAAACCAATACACCAAGAAGTAGTAGCCGAACTCGACTCTGATCATCTTCCAGTTCTGATGTCGTTCATTGGCAGTCCACAAATAAAACAACCAAATCCCAAGCTAATAAGTGGACCAATGAACTGGGAAGACTTCCAAACTGCATTTGACAAACAAATACGCTGTCCAACTAGCCAGAATACAGAAGAAGACATTGACTCAGCAGTTTCCAAACTTACCAGCTCAATAATTCATAGCGTACACGAAAACTAAAGGTTATCATCCCCCAAATTATATAACTGAACTCATCAAAAGAAAAATTCAAACAAGACGAGAATGGCAGAGAAACAGAGTACCATCGCTAAAACAACTTCTAAACAGCTTAACTCACCGCTTGAAGAGAGAGTTGGACGAGTTAAGAATAATCACCTACCAAAAGTATATAGAAGAGTTAGAACCAGGGGACCCGGGCATGTGAAAGCTACTACGTGTATTCTAAAACAACGAGAAGAAATTCCAACACTAACTGCAGGAAGCGAATCCTATACAACAGACGGAGAAAAATCTATAGCTTTCGCTATCCTACTAGAACAAGTGTTCATGCCCATAAATACTTGTAGTGCAACTCACATAGGTAACACAGGTAATACTAATAAACCACGTTGAAAGAAACCTTCCTGTCATCACTGAGCACACCAAACCGACATCGTCTAACGAGTTCAAATCAATAATTGAGGGACTACCCAAAAGAAAATCACCTGGGTATGACCTAATTCCTAATATAATACTAATGCGATTAACTGTGAAATCTCTGGCTTATTCGTCTTCAACGTTTAATGCAAGCCGAAGACTAGGTCATTTTCCTCAATCATGGAAGCACGCTCGCATTCTGATGTTTCCCAAACCTGGGAAAGACAAAAAGTGCATCAGCACTTATAGGCCAATAAGCCTTTTAACGTCACTATCAAAACTTCTAGAGAAAGTAATTCGCTCGCGACTGATCGTTCAAGTAACGGCTTTCAACATCGTCCTACCACACCAATTGGCTTCAGAAGAAGGCACTCCACATGCCATTAACTACAAAGACTAACAGAGATGATCGGCTTAGAAAGCAAATGTTTCACAACGGCAGTATTCCTAGACACAGGTCTTTGAGAAGGTCTGGGTGGAGGGCCTCAAGAGTAAACTACTTCAATAAAACATGCCCAACTATCTCAAGGCAATAATATTCTCATTCCTCGAAAAAAGAGCGTTCGCCGTTAAAATAAATTCCTCGGTGTCAGAAGCAGAAAGCATTAATGCAGGGGTTCCACAAGGCAGTATCCTAGAACCACTGCTATTCAACATATTCACGTGCGACATGCCAATAGTTGACGCAACCCTAGCAACCTTCCCAGACGTTATGGCCATCTTAACACAAAACAATGGTCTTACTCTAGCCATCTGATAACTACAGATCGCAATCAACAAAATATATTCTTGGTTTAATAAATGGAATATTAAGATTAATCCCATCAAATATCAAGCAATGATTTTCACTCTAAGAAGAATCCACAACCTCACTAATATTCAAATACATAACAGAGATATTGAATGGAACCCCACAAACGCAGCTGTAAAATACCTGGAAGTACTTCTGGACACCCGACTGGCATCGAAGCTTCACATGAATTACAAATTGAACCAAAGCTACACTAGACTAGCGCAACTATATTCCTTACTCAACAAGAAGTCAACGCTAAAACCAGTGCACAATACTAATGTACAAATGCCTAATCAGACCGCTAGCCCTTTACGAGCCACCGATCTGGAGCAGCACGGTGAAACCCAACTTAGCGAAACTCCTAAGACTACAAAATAAAATTATGCGGATTGCCGTCAACGCCACATGGTATATTCGAAATACCCAACTGCACGACGATTTAAAAATATCAACAATTCAAGAATACATTAGTGAAAGTGATAAAAAGTTCTTCGAAAAGATTAGCTTATGCGAAGGAGCTATACATTACAATCGCGACAGAAGAAATATCCACGCCAGACTCAAGCTAAAAATACCTCAAGATCTATTCTCATCTGACGAAGATAGCTACTAACAGTAGTAACAGTTAACAGATAATGTAAGAGGAATCAAACCTCCTGAAAAGTCATTATAAGTAATTATTATACATTTTACTATCAATGCCATGTGTAACATATGAGATTTTTGATCAGGCAAATAAATGTTATTAAAAAAAAAGGTCAATCTTGGACCAAAAAAATGCAAGAATACCTCGAGCTTGCGGATAGAGATATAAAGTGTTTGGTACAATTGGCTACATCATATTTCTGCGAATTAAGTTTCTCGCATATGACTGCCATCAAAACAACAGTAAGAAATCGCCTCGAACTTGAAAATGAAATTATTGTGTGTGTATCGAATACTGAGCCCAAATTTAAAAAGCTAGTTAGGCCCATTAATGTTTTTACTTTGCAAGTTTTTTATGTTAACAGCTATGTATGTGTAGGTTCTTGCAGTTATTGAAACTTTAATATTTTTTAAGTTTGATTTATTGTTGTTTACATTGTGAAGGCAGAAATAAATGTCCCGTAACGGTATTTTGTTTTGTTTTGGAAATCCCCCCGCGACCCCTTTAATATGAACCCCCAGAGGGTAGCGACGCGCCCTCTGGGAACTACTTATTTAAGGAATCGATTATTGTGTGACGATCTAATTGAACAAGACTATATAGGATTTTATAAATGTTAGTATCATCTGCCAAATTATTCAGATTAATAAATATAGGTCCAAATACTGTACTCCGAGAAATTCCATACAAACATACAGTAAATCATAACTTTTATTAGTTACGAGGGCTGCATTTTAAGTTTTTATAGGCGATCACTAGGTGGCGCTATTGAGATGGTTCATTACTATTTTCGTACCATTTGACATTTGTTGTTTAAAACAGTGGCAGCTTAGAAATTGCCGAGTCGTTTGTTTACAGTGAGAGTTTAAAAAAAGCAATTTTGGGAAAAAATTGAGATTTCACATGAAGGTTTTCGTTGGATGATTTTTTACGATTTTAGTAAAGGCTTAACTCAACAACAATGCATAGAATCGCTTCGTTCAGCTTTTGGTAATGAAGCACTATCAGAAAAGACTGTTTGCAATTGGTTTGCAGAATTTCGTCTTGGTCCTGCGTTCGTCAGTGATGAATTTCGTGAAGGTCGGCCAAAATCGGTTGTTATTCCAAAAACCACCGATGCTGTGCGCAAAATGATTGAAGAAAATCGGCATGTGACGTACAGTGAGATAGAGGCATATCAAAGACTGCAGTACATTCGATGTTGCATGAATATTTACCTGTGAAAAAGTTCTGTTCTCGATGTATTCCGCATAATTTGACAGAATCTCAAAAAAAGGCTCGTGTTAATTGGTGTAAGGAAATACACAAAAAATTCGACCGAGGAACTGCAACATCTTTATACAATATCGTAACAAATATATACCATAAAGCAACACTTCATATTAAAGCAGAAGGAGTGACCAACAAAATTAAAATGCGGGGAGGAGTACGACAAGGGGATACATTGTCCCCAAAGCTATTTACGCTTGTGCTGGAAAATGTCTTCAAGAAATTGGAATAGAGAAGTAAAGGAATCAATATCGACGGGAATTATCTAACAAATCTAAGATATGCCGACGATATAGTGTTATTTGTCCGATATGTAGAAGAATTAAAAATTATGGTAGAACAATTAAATGAGCAGTCAAAAAAGATCGGACTAAATATGAACATTAAGAAAACAAAAATCATGTCTAACTTACCTATAGAAGACAATATAGAAATTGAAGGAAAAGCGATCGAAAACGTAACTTCATACATGTATTTAGGCCGTAATTTAAAAATGGGAAAGGAAAATCAGCAATCAGAGATCGGAAGAAAAATAAAAATGGGGTGGCCGGCTTTTGGAAAATTGGCGTATGTACTAAAATCCCACAAATGTAACATGAGATCTAAGGCCAAAGTTTTCGAATTAACATCGAAACCGTTGTTTTCACTAAGTAAATAATACAGAAACTGAAAGTTGCACAAAGACATATGGAGAGGAAAATGCTAGGCATTAGTTTAAAAGATAAAATAAGAAATACATTTATAAGAGGCAAAACTGGCCTGGAAGACGTTACAGAAAGAGCAGCTAAGTTAAAATGGAGTTGGACAGGCCATATTATAACATCAGGAGGAGAGAGATGGTCTCGAAGAATACTAAACTGGCGACCTAGAACAAGTAGAAGGAGTGTAAGACGACCAACGGCAAGATGGAGGGATGACATCGTGGAAACGGTTGCAAAATACTGGAAAAGAAAAGCGGCAGACGGAGGCGCATGGAAAAGTTTAGGGGAGAACTACATCCATAAATGGATAACCGTCTGAGCAAAGAAGAAGTAGAAGATCTTAACAGGTGACGAAACTTGGATATATTCGTATGAATCGAAATTAAGCAACTATCCACTGGTTGGGTGTTCCAAGATGAACCGAATCCCACACAAGTTGTTCGTTCGCGTAGCACTTCCAAGAAAATGACCGCTTGTTTCTTCGGTTATACTGGACATGTCGCAACCGTTCCTTTAGAGGATCGCAGAACAGTTAACGCTGAATGGTATACAACAATTTGTTAGCCAGAAGTTATCGACGAAATCAGTAAAAACAACCGAAAACGTCGCATCATTCTTCATCATGACAAGCCAGCTCTCGCACAGCACGCCGCCAAACAATTGATTATTTGAGGAGGAAAACCGAACTAATGTCCCATTGGCCGTATTCACCTAATTTAGCGCCTAACGGCTTCTTTGTGGTCCCAAATGTCAAATAAAAAATGCGTGGACAGCGATTTTCATTACTTCAAGAAGCTGTTTGAGGTTTTCAAAAACCATGTTTTTGTGATACCAACTTCAGAGTGGGAAAAATGTTTCGAGAATTGGTTTGAATGCATGCAAAAGTGTATTAATCTTGAAGGTGAATATTTTGAAAGGCCATAAAACAGTTTGTTCCAAAAAAACATTTTTTCGTTGCTTGTTTCCTTAAAAGGCTGCCCTCATACTTTACTATCTAACATTTGACAGAAAAACTTAAACTGTGAATGCCGCACAATCGTTTTTAATTGTCCACAAACTTTGCCATAACCACATTAAAACAAATATCAAATTTATTCGCGTATAAATTTCGTAGATTACTCTGTGTAAGTTATTAGTCTTCTATACAAACTAATACAATCCTTGAAATTGATTACACAATCGGGTTAAATTATGAGTGGAATTGTCTTGGAGACAAAAGAATAAAAAATGTATGCAACGATTTCTCTAAATGTAACCAGTGTCTCCTTACATTCAGTCATTACAATTCACACCTTTATGGTCATAAGAGTTCTGTTCTACAATTTTTATAGACACTCCTCGATCGTCTCTCATTTATTTCAACGCCGGAGCCCCACGCAGTTTGTGGGTGAAACAGAAAATGCGCTTGTGAAGGATGAGCTTGCATTATTACAAAATACACCCTACATATCAATGCAGGCTAACATATATCCAACCGGACAGATGCAATAAGTTTTTCAACAGAAATGGAGTAGTGCACGCTAAAATATGTTGTACGCAGCCTCGTTTTCCTTAGGGTTTAATCTTTCTCTTTGAAGGAACGTACGGCACGTACGTAGCGGAATTTACGTTGCACGTGTCGACTTCTTTCAAATCGTAAATTAAAAATTTTCAAAACGGGCATTTCTAATTGTTTAAATTCCAAACCTACCTACACTGCACAATAATAATTGTTAAACGTAAGCCCCGCATTCTCGCGATAGCGAAGCATACGTAGAATGAATAATTGCATGTGTTCCTGCCCATGTATGTTTAACCTGCTGTATCAGATCTGAAATAATCAAACGGTCCGCCCCTGCCCAGTGATTTATGCCAAGTCAGGTTCGAATTGTGGCAAAGCTCACGATACAACCGATGATACCATATCGGATTGCAAATAAAAGAAAAGTCTCGAATATCCGGTTGGCGAGATCAAAATACCCAAAGTTTATTAAATCAATAAATTAGTAGATCCCGCCTCCTACACGCCCCTGCTTAGCCAGACATATTTATCCTAAAATTTAATTACCAGTTTCGTTTTGATGCACTTTTCTGTTTAAATTAAAACGCTGATGAATTTCTTAATAACAGTGCGGGACGTAATTTAAGAGCCAGCGCTCCATTTACATGCTTAATCATGGCTTTTCACATTAAAGAATACACGGTAGGCATTCGTTTTCTGTTATGAAGCGTTTCTCAACCGCGTACAAAAACGTCCTTGAGCGTGGCCAATTATGCAGTGTTTTGCTAATTACATTCCCTTTCGTCCAGCGTACGGATTCAATCAAGTTCATTCGTAGGACGAGGTTTCCGCTCAGTTTTCGAAACAACTACGTCTAGATCTTCTCCTTATTTTCAGCCCATTTCGCCTTTTAAGCGAACTATTATAATTTACCAAGTACACTGATTCATCACAATGCAACATCCTCCGGTTTCGCAAGATGAAGCCATCGGGATGATGTAGGACGAGTCAGGAGGTTGTAATAATAATTAAATTCACTAATTATGCTATGTCCATTAGCCATGGTTTTACACCCATTCAAAATGTCATTACTAATCGTATTATTTCCCAACGCTTGCCGTTCCTGTTTGTAAAGCAAGAAAATCCGAAGAAACGCGCCAAAGAAGCGCTTGAAAGAGGTCCGACCTTTGGCACGGTAAAAAGTTGTTAAAGCGGTTAACACAATCAATAAGTAGTAGGTAAATGTGTAGTTGGTACAAGAGTTGGTGGTAACAGGTCTGAGTAAATAACATGCAAGGGCAATTAATTCTGTGGGGTAACGTCGATCTCACGGTGGGGCTCGTGTTAACAATACTAGTTAACTACAGCTACCTCTTTAATTGCTACAAAATGTAAGACTACTGGAGGTTTGTTTTAGATACTTTCTAAATCTGGAATTACGAAGAGAAGAAGGGAAAATGTAAGGGATTGTGAAAAACATTTACTATTTATAAATTTAAATCCAAAATGTTTGCAAGAAACTTCATAAAAAGCGGAAAATTCAAAAACTTCTTTTATGAATCAATCAAAGCTTTTGTGTAAAAAATTCCTAACGCAAAGCAGCGCAATGTTTTGAAGCCCTTCTCTACATAGTTGTACAATAACAACAAGTAAGATTCAAAAATATGTTTATACCCCGCGGCAACCTCGTATGCATTATCCAATTATTGATGAATCTAATTTTGTGGTTAGAATTATAATTACCTTTTTTTTTTATTTGCATATGTGAACGTAAGTGCAAAGCACCAGAATAATGTATGTAAATACAGATCTATCCGGATCCTGATAATAATTAGTAATTCAAACTACTGCCATGCAAATATTTTGCATATTTAACATAGCAGTTGCCTCAGTAGGTGTGTATTATTGGCTAATAATTATAATAATGTGGTGAAATTTATATAAGTAGTAATTTATTGAGAGGTATTGAAATGTAAACTAAGTATCTTACTCACCTTATGCTTTCTAATAAACCAGAAATCAGGAATTTCCTGTAAATCAATTTAATAATATGAGCAAGAAACATGTAGATGGTTAAAACACGAGAAATTTTAACTTTAGTTTTTGTGGCGAAACCTATGGATCAGACGCCCAGAAATATAAAATCGCGGAAGACCACTGAAAAATTGCGGAAAACTGGGATACAAGATGAGGGATTTGTTTTCCACAAGGTGCGTTGTAATTGGTTAAAATGCTCAAGATTTTTCTAAGTAGTCCGATATGCATGATTAGTGGAAGGGCACATCTTTATTAAGTTGCATTCTTCTGGGAAGATGCCTCAAAATTAAAATCCTCTGAAAAAATATTCAATATCCATACCTCTTTGAATAATTACTGTTTTTTCCATTAAATTACACATAATATGGTAAAACCCACAATAAAGTACTACGTATTATTATTGTTATATTACGCTGTATTGGCGATGGATCAAACTGTGATTTTTTTGTCACAGGTTCAACCGTGATTACTCTGGTTAAATCACTGCTGCATAGAACCTATCGGGATCTGTTGCACAGACTGCACTAGACTTTAAGACGTCTGTTACACACATTGGATTTAATAGTGTTTCAGCATGTCTTATCTGCTTGAGTTCGCCGTTCCCTAATTTCATTCAACATACTCTTGTATGTATCATGCGGAGCTCCGAGGTAATTTGCTGATCGAGTGAAGGCGCAGTAACGGTGACAAAGCTTCGTGTAGGGAGACTTCAGACAGTTCCATACCAACTGCCAGTGACAATCACTGTCACTACTTTTTTATGTCAGTCACAGCCAGTTCCAGTGACAATCAAATCACTTTGACAAAATCAGAGTTACTATTTTAGTGATATTATTGTTACATTACGCTGTACTAGAGATAAACCAAACTATGATATTTCTATCATGGGTTCAACCGTGACTCTTACGGGTGAGACATATGATATCGGGAATTGTTGCAGTTGCTCTTAATTGAGTGTTTTATCACGTATCAGTCACAGACAACTCTGAGCTTTAAGACATTTGAAATGCTCATTTGATTTTTCGGTGCGTTGGCATGGTATAAGTTGTTGTATTTTACTGAGCCGTTCCGGCTTGGAACCGCCGTTCCCCAGTTTCATTCAACGGGCTGTTATATCACGTGGAGCTTCCTGGAGGCAGACTTCAGACGGTTCCATACTTCCTGCCGGTTACAATCATCGTCACTACTTTTTTATGTCAGTCACAGCCAGTTCCAGAGACAATCAAATCACTTTGACAAAATCAGAGATACTGTTTTAGTGATATTATTGTTACATTACGCTGTACTAGAGATAAACCAAACTATGATATTTCTATCATGGGTTCATCCGTGACTCTTACGGGTGAGACATATGATATCGGGAATTGTTGCAGTTGCTTTTAATTTAGTGTTTTATCACGTATCAGTCACAGACAACTCTGAGCTTTAAGACATTTGAAATGCTCATTTGATTTTTCGGTGCGTTGGCATGGTATAAGTTTTACTGAGCCGTTCCGGCTTGGAACCGCCGTTCCCCAGTTGCATTCAACGGGCTGTTATATCATGTGGAGCTTCATGTAGGGAGACTTCAGACAGTTCCATACTCCCGGCCGGTTACAATCACTGTCACTACTTCTTCTTATGCCAGTTACAGCCAGTTACAGCCAGTTACAGTGACAATCAAAATATCACTTTGACAAAATCAGAGGTGATTTAGTGATATTATTGTTACATCACGCTGTACTAGCGATAAGCCAAACTGTGATATTTCTCTCACGGTTTCAACCGTGGCTGTTACGGCTGAGACATACGATATCGGGAATTGTTGCAGTTGTTCTTAATTGAGTATTTTATCACATATCAGTCACAGACAATTCTGGTCTTTAAGACATTTGAAATGCCCATTTGATTTTCGGCGCTTTTCAGCATGATCTATGTTGTTGTATTTTATTGAGTCGCCCGGGCTAGGTATAGCCGTTCCGCAATTTCATTCAACGTGCTGTTATATCATGTGGAGCTTCGTGTAGGGAGACTTTAGACAGTTTCATACTCACTGCCGGTTACAATCATTGGCACTGCTTTTTTTGGATGCCAGTTACAGCCCGTTCCAGTGACAAACCGGTCACAAAAACAGAGGTTGTGATTTCACGACGCATATACGCTGTACATAAGTATCGTTTAACTAAATTCTAACGTGCTCAAGTTGTTTTATTATAATTTCAGTTTTTACATGCCATCATTACAACATATGCATCCGATCTTCGAGTATTATGGTTTAATTTTTTACTTAACACCCCAAAAATATTATGCGTTAAACATGAGAGTAATGGGAATTGGATTCCGCAAATGTATTTCCTTCAAAGGTCGCCGTAACTATACATCGGAGATATGAGATCAGGAGAGTTACGGGGGTAAATAGGGGAAATAGTTACCTTAGCTTTGAACATGTGATTGTAGGGAGTGACCTCAGGATGTCCCAATTTCTTTCAACGTACTCTTGTATCATGCGGAGCTTAGAGTTAATTTTCTGATCTAGTGACGGCGCAATGACAGTGACAAAGCTTCGTGTAAGGAGGCTTCAGGCAGTTCGATTCTCACTGGTAGTAAGAATCACTGTCACTCAAAGCCAGTTCCAGTGACAATCAAATCACTTTGACAAAATCAGAGGTGCTGTTTTAGTGATACTATTGTCACATTACGCTGTACTAACGATAAGCCAAACTGTGCTATTTCTCTCACTGGTTCAACCATGAGTATTACGGCTGAGACATACGATTTCGGGAATTGTTGCAGTTGTTCTTAATTGAGTATTTTATCACGTATCAGTTACAGACAATTCTGGTCTTTAAGACATTTGAAATGCCCATTTGATTTTCGGCGCTTCAGCATGATCTATGATGTATTTTATTGAGTCGCTCCGGCTAGGTATCGCCGTTCCCCAGTTTCATTCAGCGTGCTGTTATATTATGCGGGGCTTCGTGTAGGGAGATTTTAGACAGTTTCATACCCACTACAGCTTACAATCATCGTCACTGCTTTTTTGGAAGCCAGTAACAGCCCGTTCCAGTGACAAGCGGATCACAAAAATAGAGATTGTGATTTCACGACGCATCTACGCTGTGCATAAGTATTGTATAACTAAATTCTAACGTGCTCAAGTTGTTCTATTTCAATTTCAGTTTTTACTTGTCATGCCATCATTATAACATCTTTGAATATTATGGTCTGATTTTTTACTTACCACCAAATAAATATTGCGCGTTAGACATTAGAGTAATGGGAATTGGATTTCGTAAATCTTTTTGCTTTAAAATTCGCCGCAAATATGCATCGGAGATATAAGATCAAGAGAGATTTCATTCAACGTGCTATTATATTACGCGGAACTTTGCGTAAATTTTCTAAACCAGTGATAGTAACAGGGCTTCGTGTAGAGAGACTTCAGGTGGTACCATCCCCACTGCCTGTGATCATCGCTATCACTGTTTTTTTAATATTAGTCACAGCCAGTTCCAGTGATAGGCAAGTCACTATGACAAACGAGGTAAACGCATGGTTTTTTCGCCATCTTCATTAAAAATATTAACTTAAAGAAGGGACAAATAAAGCCAACCAAGCAAAAAAAAAGAAGAAAAATATAAAACAGGGAAAAATCTTGCTGAAAATCAAGTAATAAATAAATATAGGATAACCCAAAATTAGAAGAAGAAGCGGAAGGAGAGGAAAAAATGTATGGAGATTCCCAACAAGATGAGGATGCAGCATGTGTATATTTTAAATATTTTCATACATACTCTGTAAAAATTGATCTTCAAGAAGAGATAAGGACAACAATTATTTCTACTCATATGTGTGAATTGTATCAGCAATAATCTGCCACATAATTGAGAAAAAAAAATGATTTTTTTTATTATCTATTTTTTAAAATCCATATTCTTATTTTATTGCCTGATTACATTATAGCATTTTTAATAAGATTAGTTCCCTATTCAATAGTATTTTCCCATAATTTACAAACATACATATCACATTCTGCTCGGATCTCTTCTTCATCCTCACGCTTATTTTATTTTCAGTCTTTTATTTTATTCTATGTTAACAGTCATTTCGTCCTACTGCTGGACACTGTAGTCTTTTCTGCCATGTGCTTCTCCTTAGCGCTGAAGCAAAACCTCGAAGTTAAACAACAGAAATTCCAGAGAAGGTTTTTGGCATTAGAACACTATTGTTCCAATCAAATTGGGGAATTGTGTGTGGTGGGTTGCAGCACAAAATTATTTCTTAACTACCGTAATGGTAATGGCAATGTTTGAGAAGCAACCTAAGCCATATTTGATGATTTACCGTGAAGCGAATTATCAGCTTACTCATCTACAACCACACATTTTATTATATGTCTGGATATAATAGATAAATAAAAATTTGGAAGAATATTGATTGTTTAGCTGTTTTAGTTTTCTATCATCATCATCATCATCATCATCTGACAATTAAAATATTTAGTAGTGCTGCGCCTTACAAGATCCACTGACGGCAATGCCATTGCCAGCGCTTCGGTAAAGTACACAGTGGTCAGGCTTACTTCCTGCCAGTGTAAAAAAGTTTTTTTCTATTTCTGGTTAAAAAGAATCATTCTTTGATTTGTGTTTTTATATTTCTCGAATAAACGGTTAATTGTTCACGACAATTTCACAAACACGAGGTTTCGAAAAGCTGCAATGGTAGGATTTGATAGCAGGAATTAGGACAAAAAAATGAACATTATTTATTGTAAGTTTTGACATTCAGAGGTACATGAGATCAATGAAGTTTTCAAAATTTTTTATATCGAGCCTTACTTTCAAAACGAGTCATTGTGTATGTGGCTACACAAAATCACAGAAAGTTACTAACCCTATTGTACGCCGCTCACTTTTTTCTAATGCTAGCTTAGCTGTGATTTATTTTTATTAGGTTGCACATTCTGAACTTTTGCCAATATTTTTCTGGGTAGTGACACTGAGTGAAATATAGTTGTCAAATGCGTTAATATCGGTTCATACATAACTATTAAATTACGCAAATAATTCTGCCAGTAGATTCTATCATAAATTATAACCTTAATTAAAAAAGTGTAACTGACATTTTATAAAGCAATATTTACGGTTACAAAAATGTCAGAGTGCTGTGACCAACCCAACGAAAAAGAAAGTTAGTAGAATATGATATTATTTAATAATTATAATCTTGATGCCCAGAAAATAAAATCATTTTCATATAAAATTATAAATTCCAGTGCATTTATACTTCAATTGCTTTTCATTTGCCAGTCTTTGTGAAAACCATAGCTAGGGTATGATCTCGTCCTAAATACTGTATAATACATTGTGCTAAATACAGTCGAATCTTGCTAACTCGAATCTCTAGAATTCAAATATATGTGTCAGTCGAACTAGAAGCTGTTTCCCAACAAAATGACTGCCAATGTTCACATTTTGATATTGATAACGCGAATTTCAATAAGTAAAATTAGAAGTCAGAGATTCTTATAATTCCCTAGACTAGGTTTTCTATTAGTAAATATTTCTGTACCCAAGTCTAAGTTCAATTTTTCAGAAATATTTGTAGATATTTACCCCAACGGTGATTTATGGCACTTTTCCGGTTAATGACCATTATTTACACTTTCGGCGGCGGCATGCCAATTGTACTTAAATAGTATAGTATAGCATTCATTGTAGACATCGAACAGCGTTTATTTTCCGTTCTTGAAATATAATAAAGATTAAATATGTATCTAAGTTTTGAACTATTCTTGATAACTCGAATTTTTGATATCTCAAATTATTTTTGATTTCCCTTTAACTTCGACTTATCAAGCTCCGACTGCATATAGACTTTCCGTAATTCCCATTAATATTTCTTTACCGATTATAATAATCAATTTATGGTTATTGAAATTCTATTCAAGAAAATATTTCGTTTCTATATTTTCTATATTGTATTGTGATTGGGAGAGATCTACGACGCGGTTTTCCAAGCATTTCTTTGCACTTTGGACCATCGTATACCTCAATTATGAACTTTGCTTATCTTGGGTACTTCCAACCCCAGTAGTGATGTTTAACGTGTCACATATCGCCGTGGCATAGCGGCTTTACTTCTTATACGACAGAACGATTACGTTGAGATTTTTCCCCAGTAGAAAAATTGTATAATAAATTTGTTTATGTATAGCGGCCGACTACGAGATAAGATTTTGAAAATTAGAACGAAGGCATACTTTCTAAATGGGCAATTTTATGCATTTTCTAACCTTCTATTTTACTTCCGATTTGGCCATAACTGATATCATCATTTAATTTTCTAATATAACTTTCTTCGTTTTTGTTATATTCTTATCCGTTGTAAAATATGCAGTACAGTGATGACAATTACATTTCAGTTCAAAATGGCCAAAGTATTCAATAGTTTACTAAACAGTTTGTCTATTAATTTTAATCGTAATTAATTTTAATTAATTAAGTAATTAAAATTAGCTCCAGTGGTTAGAGCAGGTGGCCTACCCAGTTGTTTTAAATATTTGGATTCCTGCGTTCGAATGAACAAGGGGTAATAATCTGGTGGTCTACTGCGTGATGCCCACTACATCACCACATGTCATGAATTTGGCATTCGACAACCAGGTGTGAGAGTAAGAATACGAGAGGTCTGACCTTCCGCCTTGCAGGCCAAATTTCTTCATTGAGCGCAGAGCGTCACCGTTATTTATAAATAATTTAAATTAAAGTTGGTTATGAACACAAAGAATAATCAACTTTTAGTGTTTTCTTAATTCCTTTAAAAACTTCTTTGCGTTAAAAAAATTATTTAAATAAAATAGAATTTTCAATATATAAACAACCATATCTTTTAAATTTCTAATTCTTCAGTTTAGTGCACTTGTTAAATTTTCATTTTATTTACTTTCATCTAATACTAATAATATTGGTTATTTTTAATATAGAAAGAAAATTAAAATAATCGTATAACAGATTTTGAAAATAGCTAAGGTTTTTCAATTTTTTCTTGCTAATTTAAAAATAACCAATATTATTAGTACTATACTAAAGCAAATAAAATGACAATTTAACAAGTGCAATAAAATTGAAGCGGTGCAAATAAACGCAAAGCTATGGCTGTTTAAAGGATGAGAATTCAGTTTGTGTTTTCTTTTTATGGGTGAATTACGAATATCATGAATGAATATTTAAATTTTGTACAAAACAATTCAATATCTAGGGCATTTTAAACTATAATGTCACTGTCTTACACATCACTCTATTGTAAATTTTACAACAAATAATGGCGACCGGGTGGCGCAGTGGGCGAGAGTCCGCTTCGCAACCGGTTGACCCGAGTTCGACTCCCGTTGTGGCCCGAATTTTAATTAATTCGGGAGCAGCGGGAGTGACTCGGTAGCATAGTTGGGGGGGGTTTTCAAGGGTGGGGCATGTTAGACTCGTGCATAGCGCTACGCGCGCTGATCCGAGGTAAGCGGGGTGGGATGAGAATCGTGGAGCAGCTATGGCAACTCCACGATT
>JABXWE010056603.1:0-19961 GCA_014611495.1 Limonius californicus | reverse complement strand
TATATAATTTATTACGCAGGCAACAGTGCACCAATATTAACGGCCAATATTGGAAATGTAACATTGTCCAATAAGTAATTAATATTCACATCCAAGATAGGACCAAGATTGTTAAACAATAACTAGATAATGTTAGTAACTTATGTTGGGCGTACGTTGGCTGTACATAAAAAGCCAACAAAAATGACCAACAGGGGTCCAATACATTCTGCAGATATTTAACCTAAGTAAATTTTATATATTGGCCAAACCTTGGCTACCAATGAATAACCAACACGAGTGACCAACATGGGACCAATAAACTTTGCAGGTATTTGAGCTTACTAGATGTTATAATAATGGTCCAACCTTGGTAGCCAATATATCACCACTATAAAAAAATGTCACATTTCGAGATATCGCCAATATAACCCAGCCAATATTGGCCCAACTTGAGTGTGCTACTTGGGAAGTTCTGGCATTCATCCTTGAAATACTGCCGGTGCGTTTTGGGACACCATATATAGTTACAGTAAGTAGTCTTATAATCTGAGATGATACAAGTTGATGAAAAGCTTATCAAGACAATAAGCTTTTAAATGAGAGCAATTAGGTATATCTGTTTGGTCGCACTGTATAATGCATACAACCCCACTGTCAAGATTTATCTAGTTCTTTTAAGCAGAACAATAAACAGTCTCAGTAACCAATTTAGTTTGCCGTGTATTAGACGCATTGCCTTTTACATTGGCGGCAGGTCGCTTTAAAACAACCATATAATAGCCATAAGTTGCCTAAGTAAAATATTACATTTCATTTTGAATTTACGGGTGAGTTAAGATTTTATTTTAATAGGTTGCGTTATCAATGTTTTGTATATTTTTCTTGTTTTCCTTAATAGTATTAAAATTACCGAATGTTTTCTTACACTTATAACATAGAACTTATAATTAATAAATCACAAGCTCTTTGTTAAATTTGATTGTAACTTATAGATGTATACATCATTTTAATTAGATTCAATTTTTTGTGAATTAGCACAACATTTTTTGTAATTATCATCTTTTATAAGATTGTTTTCCTGGTCTAATACAGTGAATTCCTTTATTAAATTTGTTTAAGCTTAATTGTAGTGTCCAAATACAACTGGTTTGAATAGTTTATGTAACTATGTTTATGTGTGTATTATGTTGTGTAATTAAACCAGTTTTGCACAGCACCATCCGTTCACAACCGTCACTAATCAAAGTACATCCTAATATGTGTAAATTAACTGGCTTGAAGTATTCATTAAGGGCATCACTTAATTTTCTAACTAAATACAACATTTTCTCACACCCAATTTGATTTTGAAATAATACTATAAGAGCCAGTATTAAAAAAATGACTACGAATTTTGTAAAAGTCTTTTTCGAAATCTGTTTTACATATAAATAATTTAAAGCATAATTATGTATGGTTTGTTTGCAGGGACTTCTTGAGTAAATTTATCTTTTAATATCATATTTGTTATAAAATCGCTTTCAAAGAAAATATATTTTTAAATATATACTACAACAACCAACGGATACGTTGAGAGTTTCCTAAAAAAGAATTTTTCTTTAAATTTGAAACGTTTTCTAATTTACTATATTATAATTCAGATAAAGTATATGTATTTCACATGCAAATATAAAATAGCACTGGATCAACAGCGCATAAACATTTAAAGCAAATAAGTAAGCATTATCAAACCTAACCTTATTACCACCTTCTGCATAGTGTAGTTAATCTTGTGTCAAGTGCTTGGCACACATCGGTCGCAATGACCCGGCTGGGGCTTTTTCGATAAGGTACTTCCCCATGATGGCCATTTTCCTCTTATTTTATCAAACTCATGACCGTCAGCAGCTGTTTATTTGCGCTTCTACTGGATTGTATTGTATCACATTTCGCCTTGACATTCACCAGTTGTATATAAATTGCGGTTAGCAGTAAGTCGTTGATTTGGGGTGAAGCCTGTGATATATAAAGTGCAACTCACATACAGGTGTGCTACAGTAATACATTATACATAAATTACGGTAGGTGTGGATTTATTATTATGTACAAACTGTATTCTTTAATGTTAAATATATAGAATCAATCGGCAAATATATAATATTATAGTATTGCTTTGCGATAATGATGTCTTCGGGTTTTCAACATAGGCTTGTCCATTTTATTTCCAAATGTTGGTCCTTTTCTGTTGTCTCTACAATGGTAATTTTTTCATATAACCTAAAACAACATTTTCTAACAGTTTAGCCAAAAAACTGGTCATGTATTGATGTTTCTCTTAGGTTTTCAATAACAGTAATAATGTTTACCGTTCAACTTATAATTATAAACAATCAACAGATAAACAGACCATTACAAAATCAGTTCGTAAGGTTATCGGTCCTAACTAAATTTAAACATTTAGAAAAGATACTAACCAACAAAAATTAAAAAAACTAATTAACTTGAAGAAGCAGACATTCAAAACATAGGTTTATTTATTGTTAGTGTCTAATGGCTTAGTAAATTTAAATAATCGCCGGTTTTCCCAAGAACAAAGAAATTTCTAAGCTTCCTCTTGAAAATTTCTTTCATTTTCTTAATAAGAACATTAAAATATTTAGGGGCAAGATAATTTTTGCTTAATAAGTAAGTATATTATTATTTAATTGCACCGTTTATATATTCTTATTAATTAATATGAAGTACGGCAAGAAGCAATTAACTCGGTGCAAACCTTTTCATTCAGAAATTGCTTAGAAAAAATTGAATTTACTTCTCGTAAAATAACTATTGAACACATTCGGCAGAATTTAATATGTTAATAAATACAAGTGATTGCCTGTCTTCCTCAGAATAATGTTTGTAAGATTCTCATTTACGTCATAACGTGCGTGCTTCCCTTTTGAATATTTAATAAAACCAATAGAAAATCTAGCAACAAAAGAATTACCAGATTTTTTATTAATAAGTATGTGGCATGTAATCAAAAAGTTTTCAAATTAGGAAGGGCTATGAAACTTTTTTGTCTGTCTTTGATTGGACTAGAAACAAATGCCAATTTAAACAACTGTCAAATTAGAATAATTTACTCACCTGTCAAAATCTGTTTAATCTGGTTCCTGCAATTTTTTTGTTTTTTCCTTTATTTGTATGCTTGTCAAAATGCGTTTTATTGCGACTTCGATTTCAAAGAAATAAATACAAGATACGGTCGGTACGTAACATGACAGCTACGGTATGCCTTCAAGCTCTCACAGCCAACCCCAATCTATAACTTTTCGATCGCTCGTTACAATATTATGAATAATTTGAACAGTAATGTTTATTGCGCCAGTATGGTCCAGTGGTTAGGGCACTAGGCTCCGGTGCGGAAGGTAGGGAGTTCGAACCTCCGAATCGATGCCTGTGTTCGATTGCACAAGGGGTAATAATGCGATTGTCCGCAACAATATATAGATTTATGTAAAAACCTGCTAGTGTTGGTTAAAACGACCGAGCAACTAAATATTATTTGTAACTTCTTACATCGACAAACCATTATATTCGACTCCCTGTTCTTACGGAGGTGTAGCGCCGTCTAACTGAACGCTGGAAAGCGAACTGTAGCCGATGTAAAAAGCAATACGTATAATATATGCTAACATAAATTGTAGAAAATCAGAAAAATCTTGAATTTGGGGTTGTGGGCATTATGTTCTTAAAAGATGGTAGTTTGTAATAAGGTAAATATTACTAAAAAATTCCAGCGGATTGTACCGTATTTTTCCAATACCTTTGGTAATTTTTTATCACAAATACTTCTGAACTTTTTGATATCGTTTTCACTATATTTCAATCTTACATATGACGCCTATTATTATTTTTATTATTATTAGCCTGCAATACCCCATTATTGGGCAAGGCCCTTCCCCATTAGGGGGGTTGTTGATATGACGTCTACTAGTTAAAAAATATGAAAGTGGAAATGTTATTAAAGTAAATAGGGTGACTATAGGAAACGCTAATTTCAGCATATTTTGGGTCATGTAATAGCCCGTTAATCCTCTTAAAACAGCTACTTCATGTCTAAATTTTAAAATATCTTCATATACTGCTTTGGAGACATTATTTTCAAAAGCGTTATTATTTAATTTTCTCTAGTAATTGTTGGTAGTACCATTCCATTCTACTATGTATTCTATAATTAAAATGGAAATGTCTTAAAGAATGAGAAACTATTTCTACTTACCATAAATTCACAAAGTAATGCCATTATCTAAATCTAAATTAGATAATTTATCGAATATTATTTAATATAAAACATATGTGCAGGTTCCCTTCCAGATTATCTCATTAATCTGATATTAATTGAGAAAAAATGTGACGGTTTTTGACAGGAAAATGTCAATATGCATTCTCAGTTATCTTACAAATTTCGCCATTAGCAATAACAGCTCATTTGAGTGGCACCGATGTGATTTTCAGTAGGTTAATGGAATGTAAATTTAGCATTTAATTTAAATTTGCTAATTGTCAGATTTGTCACTAAGTTTTGATTTCTGATTTAATTTAAAGCTTGAATTAATTTCGAATTTCAATTTAAATTAAAGTAATTCAGTTCTAATGCTGTTTTCGAAATATTATAATATAATAAGTTTAATTTGTACAAAAAATAGCCTTAAATGGTAATTTAAAAATGTAGACTAGTTACTAACAAAAAAAAATGTAAACGATTATAATTTAATCAACGCCTTCCAATATTTAAAACAAATTCTATACCGATTGGAATATTTTTTCAATCAATCTATGCTGCTTACTTATTGGTAACTGCTTCATCAGCACTTTGGACGTTTAAATAAAAAGTAAGCAAATTTCTGTACTGTAAACATTCATTCTACCCTATGCATATTAATTGTGTTTTAAAGATTTAATATGTAAATTCACTTTTATAAAAATTCAAATGCATGTGCAGGGTATTTTTAAAGTACCTTCTGTATATTTAAATTATAGTAGAACACCTGAAAATAGTACTACAGTCCCAGCCAATGTACGTCCGTAAAGGCCCCTAAAAAAGATACAGCATGTTTAAATATACACGACCAAATCAGTATTTTGTTCCTATTCGCCAGGTTATTAAACATTTTCATTTGCCTTTTTGAGCGTTTACAATTTTTAACGAGAGTAACGATTTTCGGATGAGCCGTGGGCTAGAGGTTAGCGCGTCAGACTTCTACGCTAAAGGTCCTGGGTTCAATTCCCGGCACCGGAACATCGGATGTTTAACGGCCGTTCTCCCTCGCAAAGCATGGCAAACCAGCGGGGTATTCTGCCTAGTAAATCATCTCTGGAGTAGAAGTGTTTACACTTCCCGTGGTTCGGAGCCCACGTTAAACTGTAGGTCCTCTATGTCTGTGACACTCTAAAAACGAGTAACACAGGCATAGGAGAGAAGATCGCTACGTCTCGTAAGAGATAAAGCACTCTAAGAAGAAGAGTCTGTTGCAAGCCATTTAATTTTAGAGCATCCTAAAGCGATCTGGCGATCAAAACTTTTCACATTGGTAAACCATTATATTCATTTCCCTGTGTCTTCTGGAACTTAGGGCCGACTACCTGAGCACTGGAAAACCAACTGCAGCCAATGTAAAAAACAAAACGTATAATAAAGCAAATTGGAAGGTAATCTTGGCATCGTTCGAAAGAAAATCAGACAATTCTTGAGGTTAGTGTTGTGTGAATTATATTCTTAAACGATGCTACTTTGTAATAAGGTGCTATCTGTCTTAATTTTTTATCACAAGATGTTATGATTTTTTTGATACTTTTTTAAATCTATTTCATTCTTGAGTATGTTGTCCACTAGTTACAAAAACCGCAAGTGGAAGTGTATTAACGTAACTACGATGACAAATTTGACTACAATTGGCGTTAGTAATTAAACACGCTGTGTAATATTTGTGGACATTAAATTAATAAACCAGTCAACTAAAAAGTTAAGGCACGTGTTCACCTAAAGCCCTAGATAAAGAACTGAATTTATATGACAATATTACTACAAAAATTATATAAGCAAAATATATGTATGTTGAATGAATATTTTCTCGCGTTAGGTTCTCCTCAATTGAGGTTAGCGACCAAACATCGCAAACTCTTCTCTGCTCGTGACGGTATGAAAAAGCGCTTCTCCTGTGATACTACTCCAATTACGTTATGTAGCTCACTCATGATGTACGTCTTCTTCCTCTGGTTCTTTTGCTTTCCGTATTACATTCAAACATAAAATATAACATATATACATACATATATACATATGTGTCGTGATCCATGATGTGGCCAAAATATGATGTTTCTTCTTTTTAATTTTATCTCTAACGGTGTGTTGTTTTCTTTTTCTAATCGTTGTAAAAATTTTCGTTAGCTACAAATGGGTTTCAGAGTATCCTCATCATACTTATATAATACCACATCTCAAAGGCTTCAATTCTTTTGATTATTTTGATTCTTATAGCCCAGTCTATGCAACCGCATATGAGCAAAGGCCATACATAGCGTTGTAAAATTTTATTACTTATTATTAATTCTAGGGTTAGGTTTCATAGTATCGCTTGCATTTTGAAGACAGCAGTTTGAGGTATGTCTATTCGTGTTCGTGCTTCTGTATCAGGATCAACTTAGTTGTCTATTACTCTACCTAAGTACTGGTATTTTTCTACTGTTAGTGGACGTATTACATTCAATCTGCTGATTGTAATGGTTTCTGTTCTTTTACATTTAATTTTTATACCCTTCGCATTGCTTCTGCGTTTTAATCGATTCCTAAGTGCTTGTAGGTCTTCTTGGGTATCTGCTAGAACTATTGTACCGTCCACGCATTGTTTTGATAATAATTTGCTAATAATTACGCTGCAATTCCATGTAACACCGCGATAATTATGCGCCCTGAGTAGATACTAAATAAGAGCGACGAAATAATGCAACGCAGTCTAACTCCACCTTCAATAGCAATCTTTTGTGTGTATTCGTCCTCCATTACCACGGTCACTCTCTGGTTCCAGTAAGGGTTGTTTATGATTTCTTATGTTATTTTGTAACGTTTGTATAATTTCCGTATGCTGCACCTTATCGAAGGCTTTTTTGTAATCTACCTAACATACATATATCTTTTTGAATATTATAACATCTTTCTGCAAATGATGTAAAACAGAAAAGCACCTCCTTTATGCCTAGTCCTTTACGGGAGCCAAATTGAGACTTGTTCAAATATTCTTCGCGTTTAATGTAAATTATTTTAAGAGATACATATTAAAATCACTGGAAGCTATACTACATTTCTTTTTTGAGCGTCTGTAAATACATTCAATTTACAGCGGGCTGATACATCCAATGATGATAATATTAATGTTTTTTAATAAAGTTAAAATTACTTGCTTTACTTCCCATCCTATCGAGATACTGATTGCTTAAAAAAAACTAGAATCGAACATTTGCTGGGATGATTTCCAATTTATATCAAAAATATCGGAATTGGAAAAACGACGTGAGCACAGAGCTATTTCAAAAAAATTAATTAACTACAGTTATATAGAGGGTAAATTAATTCCATCCGAAAATTGCTCGGTCATGTTTTCTTTTTGCTCATTTTGACCGTAGCAACATGTAAACCAGTAATCTATTGCACAAACTGGAAACTAGTTAACGGTTCGTCAACACTGGAACAATGTTTGCGAAATTGATGTACTTTCCAAGTTTTGACATTTTCAACTTATATTTCTCAAAAAGAACACGATAGATTTTTTAATGCTTGTAAAATGATAGAAGTCGGCTGAGCTGGGTATACAGACCAATATTTTTTTACCAGAATCTGAAATAAATTCCCACATATGTGCAGTTATAACTTTAATAGCTTAAAAGATGAGTTTTTCAACTTCTTTAAACTTTCTTGTCCATTTGTAAACATATGCCTCCTCCAAGGCTTTCCATCGTTGTCTTTGTAAGTTATTGCCATTCAATCAAAATACATGTTAAACCGTTTAATAGCTCTTACAATTAACACAATTCATATCCAAAAGTATGGCAGGAATTTAAGATGCATTTGTTGCCCAGTGTGGTTAGAGCACTGGGCTCCGGTGCGGAAGATCGAGAGTTCAAACCCCCGATTCGATACCTAGCTGACGGCCTACCCAGTCGCTTTAAATAATTGCGTACCTGCGTTCGAATGAACAAGGGATAATAATGCGGTTGTCTAATGTGTGACGCTCACCAAATCACCATGTGTCATTAATTTGGCACTCGACAACCGGGTGTGAGAAACAGGATACGGGGGCTTTGACCTTCCGCCTTCCAGGGCAAAACCCTGCATAGGGTGTACAGCCTCACCATTATTATTGTATAAGCAATACATCCGTCCTCGTTTGCCTCCTTATCATAGTACAAATCCTACTCCATTTAACTGCATCTGGCCCTTTGCTATTGCATTCCTCAATGTACCTTTGTATTCGTTACATACACATTCATTGTGCTAGCATACTGTTGTAACACATTTCCCCAGCTTTGTATGTTCAATTAATACTTAATTTTTGTAAAATTGCTTTACTTCAAAAGTCTACTAGTATGAGGAACATTCATTCCAAAAGAGATTTGGCCATTTTTTGTAAAATTGAGTTTAATTCGGTTTAGATTGTTTTTATTGGAATGCTATGATATCTGAACTTAGATTTACTGAAATGTAATAGTGATTTCAATACAAAAAGAATGACATCTTTGAAAACTAGCCAGGTACTACCATATACTGTTGAATACTTTCGATGGGATTTGTATTAAAAAAAAAATCCAAAGAAAGGTTTTGATTACTCTAATGATCATTTTGTCAACGAGAAATCTCTTTCATTTTTAGGACAAGACCTTGTTTATATCTGTTAGCTATTACTTGCTACTATCCTTGCCAGTAAAACGTTTGCAAACAAATCATTATTAAATTAAATAATAGGAGTAACATTTTTCAAAGTTATCAGTCTATTAAACGTACAAACAAAAATAGAGACAACATCATTAACTTCAATCAAATCCAGGCATTTCCAATTAAGTTTTTGTGCTTTCTTAGACCAAAAAAGTAAAACCACAAGGGGCTTGTCGTAAACAGTGTTTGGTGATTTTCTCGTAACTCTTCATTTGCACATCCCTTTTTGAAAGAATCTCGACTCAGTTACTTACAGTTATTAAAACAGTCAGTCCATTTATTAATGAACTTAGTATTAATTTCTATCGCATATTTACCAACTCTACTTGAAAGTTCAGGTATAGTGCATTAAGTTTTTCTAATTATACAAACACATCAAGATCGTGATACATTAAAAAGACTTCAAGTGAGCACGATAATAATCAATGTATCACTTCTTTCGTGTTTCAGTCAAAAAATTAGTTTTCACACGTGGATAGCACGCAACCGTCAAAAGGAAAACAAAGGTGGGTGAGTTAGTAGGATTTTCCATTTTTGGATGCAAATTACCTTGTGTTACACCAAAACTCGCAAACTTGAAGCGGGAATAGATTACAACTTTCGTTTTTCGACTTCGGAAATGAAATTATTCAGCTTCAAAGAAACTTCCAGGGTGGTATGATAAAGCAATTCGGGTCACGCAAGGGGTAGTTATCCTGTGACCCTCGCTACGTGCGGGCAATCAGTCATTCCATTGGTCCTGATAACACGCCGAAATGACGAGGGATCATCTTGGGCGTTATCCTGTTTTTGTTTAGCCCGTCTAAAAAGCGACTCGGGGAAAATTTAAGGCCCACGGTTAATGGGGATAATTGCGAGTATTAACTCGACTTACTGCGATAAAAACGCATAGAAAATTTTTTCACGGAAGAAAAATAAAATTCCCCTCGCATACTAAACGCAGTTTAGTGTATAACAGTTTGGACGCTGTCTTGTTGACAAACGAGCTAAACGCCTCCATAATATCAAGCGCCGATGTTCGTCGCCCTTGGAATTTTAAAATTCGCTTCATAATGCGAAAGTTTTCACCTGACACGTATTTTACGTTGAAATTTCAATAACAGCAATTTAACATAAGGAGTGAGTCGAAATTAAAAAGGAAGTATGGTGAAAAAAATATTACAGTTTTATATGCTACCGCTTGCGAGGGATGTATCTTGAAGTTTTCGATGAAAATCTTCTGTGATTAAGGATGAAATACTAGCTAGTCAAAAGATAAGAACTCGCTTTCAATCCATGTATTCTTAGTTACGAGAGGGAATACGGTAATATTTTTATTTTTTTACCATGTTTGTGTTTACAATACAATAATTGTATTGCCCACATGGTTTATGGTGTTTTTTCTGGGTTTCACGATCTTATATTTTTTTTACTTTATTGATATTGCTAATTTACAATCTACTCTACTCGCGAACAATGAAGATGACTTGCAGAGACTACCTACTGCATCAATTTACCATTAGTTGTCAAAGATTCGGGGTAACAATTGCCACTAGTGAAACAAAATACCTAACAATAGCTAGAGAGGCGCTCCATTATAAACTGGAGACTCAAGGAACTATAATAGAACGGGTGATGTCATTCACACATTTGAGCGTCCGTCGAAGTAACTAGCAGCAGAGATCTTACAAGCGAGGTGGAACACCAAGCACTAAAAGGTGCAACAATGCCTTAATGATACGATATGGAATAGCAATTACGTCCGTATAGATTCTAAGATAAGAATTTTTAAAGGTGTGAGACCTGTATTAACATACGCAGCTGAAACTAGGGCAGAGACCTCAAAAACAAAACAACTAATGGAGACCACAGAAATGGCAACTCTGAGAAAGATTGTAGGTAAATCAAGAAGAGACCATGTAAGAAGTACGGATATAATAAACCAATGCGACATCCAAGAAATCAATGATTGGATAACAAGAAGGAGAACAGAATGGAACAGCCATCTAACAAGGATGCACGACGAGAGAATCGTAAAAGAGTAAAAAGAAGCCCAGGTCGTCTCCGGAAGCGCTGGACGGAAGGTCTGGTAGAATCAGGATAAAAGCCTATGTGGAAGGTAGAAGAAGAAGAAGACAATCTACTCAAGAAAAATAAAGACTAATTAGTAAATATTATATATATGACAACAGTCTTGAGTCAGGGACCGCCTATCGACGGTTCTCTGGGAGTTATAAAGCTATGTCTTCAGGCCATTTCCTTTTGAGTCTTCTGTCTGCCATTGGTTGGTTGAACAGTTTCCTTATAACTTCTAACTAAGGTATATTAAGATCATCATGTCCTTCATGTTAAGTTTGTGACATACTAAGGATGATGATCATGATCATCAGGAGAGTTTTCGACTGAAATGTTTGAAGAATCTGTGTGTTGGAAGTTTACTGCAATCCGACAGCTCGATCCCATATGTCCAAACCGGCTTCCGTAATTTCTTCAGTAATTTGATTTCAAGGGATAACTGCGACCTTCTATTTAGCAACCAGTTCATTTTCTTGAATTTTAGTTCGAATTGGCGCGTCTTAGCTTTAATGTGAACTTTCCCAGTTAGCTTCTCGTCAAAGTGAAGTCCAAGGTATTTTATTACCTCTTTCGTAGGTATGGTACTATCATATATGCTGAATTGTGGGCAGATAGTTCTTTTCGTTGTGAATGTTATTTGTACCGACTTATTGGTGTTAACATCGATTTTCCACAGTTTGCGCCAGTTTTGAAGGAGGTTGGGGTGATTCTCTAGTTTTTCTAATGCCCTAACAGGGTCAGAGTCCGCACACATAATTGAGGTGTCATCAGCAAATGTCGCCAATAGTGCGTCATTTGACAGCGGTTCATCTGCTGTAAATATTAAATATAGGAATGGCCCAAGGACGCTGCATTGTGGCACACCAGCATTAACGGGCTGGTAGTTGGATAAGGCAGCATTAATTTTAACTTGGAAAAGTAGGTCTTTTAGGTAGCAATTGAAGATTAGATACACTTGATCTTATATTTGGTTGTGTTTTCTTGATTAACCCTTAGAAACCCAGTAGTGCCCGACGGACACATTTTCTAATTAATTTACATACTGAATCAAAAGGTTTTAATTTTGTAAACTCACTTTGTCTAATTTATCCCCTTTGTTTTATCTCTCCAAATTATCTTACCGCTGTTTTCCAAAAGTTAATTATTTTCTGTTTTAACAAAGTTTATAAAAAACAATGTAACAACCCAGATGCATCCGTTGGACATTGTCTGAGACTGTAGGCTATAGGTAGGTAGGATTTGTACGTCTATTAATGGCTATTGGGCTCTATAAATAGAGCGATGCGATTTTAGAGAGTACTGGGATCCAATATTTGGTAATCCCATATTCCGTGCTACTATGGGAGAACATAGATTTGCGGCTATCCAAAGTTTTTTAATATTTGATTATTAAGTTGCCAGGAAACTCATAAAGTCAAAAGATTATCTAGCACCAATTAGGAAATCCTGGGAAGATATAAATCACAACTTACGGAAGTTTATTTATCAGGAGAAAATTTTATCATCGACAAGCAACTCATACCCTTTTGAGGACGAGTACCTACATATTTTTCAAGCAATACTTACCAAGTAAACTTAACAAGTACCTACGGTAAGAAAATGTGCTCGATTTGCGATAGTAAGACAAGTTATCCTCCGTCTGGAATACCATATCACAAAATAGATGGACCAGATAGAACAAAATATTAGGTTCATACAGTTGTAAATAAGCTGTGCATAACATACTATGGAACAAACACTTGACAACTATTTACGAGCCTTACGAGAGTTGCAATGTCATTATTTCAGAAAGGACTGGCAATAGAGGGGATTATGAAAAAAATTAAGCCTTACACAGCTCAACATTTCAAACCAAGTTGAACACGCAATATAGAAACTAAAATTTTTGGATTTTGTAAAAATGTGATATTGATTTTCTATATGCTAAGAAAACGTGCTGATATTGTCCTGTCTACTATGTACTCGAACATACCAATGAAGTAGATACCGTAGAAGAAGGGACCTAGATGGGGTAGTGCGAACAAGTTTTATCAGTCGACGTCACAGTGAAATGCGGCTCAATCTGCCGCGTGGTTAAACCCCGGCTGAAGCGAGCGTATTTCACCTAGTTAAGTTTAGGGTGCATGTTAGAATGACTAATATGTAAGCGAAGGTCGCACGCCCCTCAAGTAAGAGGGGGGTACTGTGAATGGCAAAAAAATATATTTTAGAAGAAAACAAATCTGACATAAATCTCTATTATAATGCGACGAAAGACGTCAACGGTCCCTCCATGGTCGTCAGTCCTGGGACTGGTTTGTCGCAGCTTTCCATTTTCCCCTATCTAAGGCCTTTCTCTTCATTTCCTCATAGCTGTTGCTTCCCGAGTCTTGTATTATTTGTTTTATAAATTGAAGACGGGGGCGTCCTTTTGGGTTTTTACCGTTTACTTTCCCCTAGATAATTGTTTTTATTAATGCAGTTCTTCTCAAGATATGGCGTATTGTTTGGGTCCTTCTCTTCGTTATGTGTCTCAATATTTTCCTTCTTTCTTGTATTTGTTCTAAAACTTCTTCGTTCGTTTTCCTTTATGTCCAAGAGATCTTTAGTGCTCTTCTGTAACACCACATTTCAAAAGACTCTATTTTCCTTCTGTCTGTTTTCCCAATGGTCCATGTTTCGCATCCATATAGCGCAATGCTCCATATGTACGTTTTAATAAATTGTTTCTTTGTGTTTATCGATATACCATTAGACGTCAATAGTTGTTTTTTATCATAGAAAGCTCTTTTTGCGTGGTTTATTCTTTTGTTAATCTCTTTTGTACTTCTGCCATCTTCAGTGATCAGACTTCCTAGATATGTAAATTGTTCTACTGCATTTATGGGCTCATTGCCTACGTTGATGTTATCCACGGTTCTGTTATGTTTTGAGCACACCATCACTTTTGTCTTACTTTTGTTGATATCTTTATGTTGTAGTTGTTATGGAATATTTCGTCCATAATCGTTAGTGCTTCTATCAGGTCTTCCTTTGTTTCTGCGCAGGGCTATATCATCCGCGTATCTAATTGTGTCGATTCTTTCACCATGTATACATACTCCTGTTGTTTGCACCTGCCTGAATTCATTTATGGCTTGTTGTATATATATATATATATATATATATATATATATACATATATATTGAAGAGAAGTGGTGAGAGGCCACAGCCTTGTCTGACGTCAACAGTACGCTAGATCAAATGGTGCATGAATATACAGTTCGACGCAAAACAAATAGGTAACATTTTTTCAAAATCTCATTGATGTTCTTGGGGTTGCATAACTAATTCTATGGAAAAATGTGGAACATATGAAAGAAATGTTCTAAAAGAAAATGAAATAGCAACCCAAGTGGTACAAAGACGAAGAAAGAAAAGGTGAACTAAGTACCACATTGAAGCGATGGAAGATATTCGTAAGTTAAATCAACAACATAATAGGACACAAGTCCTAAATTGCGAAGAAGTCAACAACAAGCTTCAGTTCAATCAACAGATAAACCAGTTATGAAAAGAAAAATCCGATTTCATAGTTACCCTTCTAAAATTTCTAAAAACTCAAAACAGTACTATGATGAATGTAAACCAAATATCTGTTGAGGATATTCAACTAAAAAAATAATTTGTGTAAATTGTTTTCCTAAACAAATAGTATTTATGACTTCTATAATATAATAACAATCAATCCATAAAACGATTATTTCTTTACTTTAATACAATACCCTACTGGTCAATTACAATACAAATGCATACTGGGCTTAAAATTTGATCTATACAACTGAATTTTTATTATCAAACTGTTCCTTAATATAAATCAGTAGAAACAGCTGATCACTTGCTCACTGCAAACGGACACTATCTTTAATACTAACATGCAAATTTCCCAACAATATCCCGCACAATCTTTTGTATTTGACTGTCCTTTATGGACAATAATAAAACCTTCTAAGGAAGATAGCAACAAACGGTTGGGTGTCAGAGGACGCAATGACATCTATTTAGATAAGAAATAAAAGTATATTTACGTTGATGAAGCGGTTGATATAGTGTATAAGCGTTATCCTACCTATGTACAGAATTCCTTTTTTTTATGGTGACCATGCTATTTAAAAAACTTTTTGATAATGCCTCATATTAGGTTCAAAAGAAAACCAAGTTTGTTCAGTTTCGCAAGAAATCCGAAATTAGAAATTCCTGTTTATATGGAATTTGTTCAATAGGCAGGGAGAGTTTAATGTAATCTTACCAGACTTGATTTTCAATTAAAGCATGGCTTGAACCGCATTCAAGTTTAATTAACAATGAAGCGAAATTTTAACCACAATGGGTGAGGTCCTGTGTTGTACCTTGTCAAAGCGAAGGATATCAAAAGTTTCATTTTCGTCATAAAAAACCAATACTCTAAGTACACAGAAAAGGGTTTAATCAAAGATCTTTAGATCTTCGTTTTGTATTGAAGGGCTGTTTATAGATGGATTTGTGTATTGAAATTGCGACATCAAAGATGACCGTCGTGTAAATATCTGGAAAGCTTTTAAATCTCGCATGCTGTGCATACTAACATTTTAAAAACTTTCCCAAACTCCCAGAGGAAATTATTAGAAATAAAGTCGACGTTTAATATTTGTTCGAGAACTTTTACATGTAAGTATATCGCTCATAAAAGTTGCTAACTCTACACAAACGCTCATGAACTCTATATATTACAAAAATAGCCCCATCAACCCATCCTCAGCTTTGCCGTGACTGCAAACATCAACAAAATCAAACACTTTTGAGTAATGAGTTGATTTTGTTAATTTTATTACACTGCGTCCAGCTTTAAGTTACAACACAAGCGAAAGAACTCGTTAAACACAAAGGAAGATTTATTTGTTTCTCGAGCGAGTTACAATTCCTTTATTGCCGGTTCGGTTCAGTACCTTCACGTAATTTTCCCTATATTACCGTTCCTTTATTTCTCCTTTATCTGATTCCGTTACACCCCCACATTACTTAACCCCGGTTCCATTCAGTTCCTTCTAATTCGGCCCATATCTTCTCCGGCCCCGTTTTAGATCGCCCCAAGAACAAACGAGAGCAGGGCAGCAAATTTAATTTCCCTCTCAGTAGACATGCCCTACATTTTCTAAAATTTTATTACGAAGGGAGAGCTTCACGACTTTCTAAAAGCTCACCTGGTGGGGATGTTAAAGACGTCGTTGCCAGCCCCTAACTTGTTCTAAAAGGCTTTGATAGCCGGCGTGGTTTAATGTAATATCGGGACATACCTTTCCAGTACGATATTTAATTGAAAGTTTGCAATCAAAGGGCGGATTATTCTAACTGCTTTTGTTGACCTTATGATAATGTTTGCTTAAAGGTAACATACATTAAATAAGAGACAAAAAAGACGGTTAAATTGTGACAAGGCTGCGAATATAATTCTGGCAAATACTTTGGCCAGACTCCATTATGAATTATACGCTTGAAAACTGGGATAAGTACTAATTTTTTACTTCAGAGCTTATTAAAATTTGCGATAGTTTAATGTATGTATGCGATTTTAACGCAGAGAGGAGTTGTATTTTATAGTATTTTTCCCCAAAAGATGATCTGAAATTTTAAGGCTGCACGAGGGGTGTATAAAACATAAGGATAGATTTTTTGCTTATCTCTCAACTAGAAAATGAAGGAAATTTTTTTTGTAGATTGCCAAATTGATGGTTTGTGGAAATCTTCAAAATTTGTAGTACGATACAGGGGTAAACCTCAGCCTCAGCTTCAAAATTATTTTCTAAACAAAGCACGTCCTTAGGGCTTTCGGTAAAATTTTATAAATTTCTGTTACAACACCAACTTAAAAACTAATCATAAGGTTTTAATTTTTGGAACGGAAAGAGGAAGTTATCTTACGAAAACCTCAGTACCTATTCCAGTTTTTCATTTCCATGAGTTTTTACATTTTTGTTGATCATTGTACGGTTAGCAAGCAACACTAACTATGTAAGAATTCTTTGTATTTAAAGAAAAGGCGCATGTTTTGAAGAAAACTTCAGTAGATAGATTCTAAATTCTCATAAAAATGGATATTATGAACTAGCAGCAGGTAATTGAAGTATCGAAAAGTTCAGCCCTATGTTTAGGTATTTGTATATTAATAATGAACACCTCATTCATCATCATTGAGCCGTGCAATTCTTAGAATTATGGCTAACGCCTAAGGCGTTTCCAATGCATTTTTTGCCGTGGATCAATCCTCTTGTTCTTGGGTTCTTTCACAGTTTCTTGTTGGTCCTGGCGGTCTCTGTTATCTTCTTCCATTCTTTCCTATCCCTGCATTTCGACCTCCAATCTCCTATTCCCAATACCTTTATGTCCTGCATCTTTTCCTTGGTCTTTGTTTCCTGGGTCCAAAGGGTGTCCACATCGTAACCTTCCTTAACATCTCATTTGGTTTTCTTCTCATGATGATTCCAGCCCATCGTAGTCGCTCTATTTTTATATATCTGACAATATTTTCTCCTCCAAGTTCTTCTTCTAGTTCTTTATTCTTTTTCAGACTTTTGTCTCCCTCTCTTGTTATGTTGAGTCCCAGTATTGTCCTCATTATTTTTCGTTCTATGATTTTTAGGTCTTCCTCTTCTTTTTTGTTTATTCCTATTGCCATCGCATAGGTTACGATGGGTCGTATCAGGGTTTTGTACATTTTTATTTTTGTTGTTTTGCTTAATGCTTTGCTTTTTAGTAGGGTTTTATTTCTGCCGTATGCCTGATTTCCTTTCAGCAATCTCTCCTTCACTTTATTCTCCCCCGTTTGTCCCAGGTAATTGAAACTTTTGACTCTCTCGAACATTATATTCTTGTGTTTTTAGACAATTTTGTGCGTGCTCATATTCATCCTCTAACTTCATATATTTTGTTTTTACTTCACTTGTTTCCATACCAGATTGTTTGTTTCTTTGTCTAGTCCGTCTACGGCTCTTACAATGAACACCTACTTCTACCATACCTTTATCAGCAGCCTGTATGTTCATCAGGGATCCTTTTTGCTAGGAATAGCTTCGTTAATAGTATACTACACAATGCAGCTTGCATTACGCAAACTACTGTTCGTTGCAAAAGCATTAAACGCTAACAGAGGATCATGAAAACTTGAAATTAATTAATTTATTATAACAGTATTCGCCAAATCTTACTAAACCTCTCCGTGCTACTCATCACTGATACAAACGAAGGTTAAGTAACCAGGAAATGGTTAAACAATAAAATAATTAGTTTCATATACAAAAATAATGAGAACTAAAAAATGGCAATGAAAGTGTGATGATTTAATCTAATTAATGAATTACATCATTTAATTAAAACCAAATTTGTGAATATCCGTGGATTATCTTCTTACAAGTAACATTGTATTAAAAATCCCACCATCAACTACATTTCCATTCAGATAGAGAAATAGTTTCCGAAAACGAGCTTCTCAATAAATTGTGCTTGCAGAATTTCTACCATGAAAATAAAACACTGCTAGTATATTGTGTTTTTCATGATTTGATAGAATGCACATTCCAGCAGTAAAGCAACTGGCTAGGAACTGTACAACTATATTTACTGTTACTTCCATGACCTGCTATTCGAATTAAATGTTTTCTTTTTATTGTAATTTATAGCAACGTGTGTTCTATGAACTGCATCACGCGATACATTGTTGAGAAAATATATAAAAAAGTAGAAAACCGTGACATAGCGCCAATATTTAAAAAACCAATGTCTATAATATGAATTTTATGAGCATGACAATGATTGCAACGTATTTTTCCTAAATAGATTGCAAAAATATCATTTTAACAAATCCCCAATTTCAGTGGTGGTTTAAACAAATCACTATTAAAATCAATTTCATTAATATTCTCTTCTTGCATCCAGCAGCTTGCAGTATTTAGTGATATTTATTACTGATTAGTATTTTTATGAACTTAGCGCTATCAGAATCCGTAACCGTGTGGAATAAAATCAGTCATAATTTAATATAGAAATTCAATGATTACCTTGAAATTGAATAACGTTAGTTTAATGATGTACGAAGATAGTATTTAACACGCGGTTTGTTCAGTTTAAATGTGGGTATTTGTTAATTGCAGCTGGGCTTATAGTTAAACCTACCCTGAGTGCGTCTGACACAAAACATTCGTTAAGAAAGATGATAGAGGTGCATAATGGTGAAATAAAATATATTAACATAATAATTAATTGCCTAGGTAAAACGTGTAACACACTTTAATAAACGCCGAAACCCCTTCATTTGGGGTTGTTGGAAGTCGTAGCGAAATAAAGATAGACAACCTCAAGGAGAAAACAGCACAGTCCCTATAATAGGTTTCTGCTGATGGTGTTGGTCAGGTTTAGGATAATTTGCACATGCAAACGCATAGTTTTAGCAATGTATACGATAAATGCATACTTTGAAGGTTCCTAATTAATGTAATTTTGATTTCACATTGCACAAAATGTAATTACAGTTATAAGTTGTAAATATTTTTAAAACAGACCACCATGAAAAATACATCTGTTTGCATTTTGGTTGAATATTCGTAAGTTTTAAAATGAAGCGCTTCCAGGGAACCATATTAATCTTTTACTACAAAATTGTTCGTCAATTCTTCGAATGGTTTAGGAATTATGGTACAGGTAAACATACATTTCCCACTGCACATTCTTTCTGATAATAGAAATGTATTATACCATGTAAAGCACAACCATTATTTTAAGGCCGAATCTTTAAGCCTTCGACTTAGGGATTATCTGTAACTGATAGGGGACACTGGTAGAACCAACCAACGTATTCAGGTACATTATAAAATATTTACAAAATTTTACACATTTTTATATCATATACAAATTCCTCTTTCAATACATAGAAGTAAAATGGGGAACATTAATTTTGAATTTAATAAGGAACTGGAAATTGCA
>JABXWE010056600.1:0-18121 GCA_014611495.1 Limonius californicus | reverse complement strand
ATAATGTAAAGTTTATGTTTGAGTGTAGAGTATTAATAAACGTTAAGAAGTCACCAATAAACTCAAATGAACTATTATAAAACATGCTAAAATATCATCAACCTAACGAAACTAAAATACAATCTCCGAAGATTAATTTGATTCAAAAATTCGATCTTCTAAATGTTCCAGAAATATATTAGCTAAAAGTGGTGAAATTGGAATTTCCATTGGTAAACCGTCTTTCTGAAGATAAATTTGATCATGAAAGAAATAGTTTTGATAATGCAAAGTTCGAATAATTGAATCGATTCATTTCTTTTTGTTAATTCAACATTTTTGTTGATACAAATATTATTTAACAAAGAAATTCACTCTTTAGGAGCGATTTATGAAAACATATTGGTGACATCGAAACTAACTAGTATGCATTGTGAACTTAAACTGCACAACTTATTGATTAATTAAGAAGAATTTTTAAGTGAATATTTTGGTGTGTATTCTAAACTAGTAACTATATTTTATAATTTTATTTCTAACATGTGGTTGGGTGCAGATATGTATGTATGTATTTTTATAATAGTATAGATTTGGGGTTGTGGTTTGGATGTATTATACTCGTATTTCTTTCCTCATAATCCATTAAGGTAACAATACAGATATTAAATATTTGTTTTAGTTTGTTGTGCTATTTTTCGTGGGATTTCTATTTAAGGTTTCTAAATTTGAAGTCGTTATAAAATTATTAACTTTTTGTATGTAATCAATTATGTTTGTTTATATTGTACGAGGAGAGTTTTTGATGTTATCTACCTAGCTATGGAAACAAAATGCTATCGTGATAATTTTTATTATGTCAAGTCTCTGTAACGTTTTAGAGTGTATCCTCCAAGTTTGATACAACTCCCTTAAGATTTGTCATTTCTGTATAGAGTTAGAGATGCAAAAATGAGTGAATTAAAACTTGAACACAGAAGTGTCATAAAATGTCTATCGAAAGAAGACAATAATCCAAAAAACATCCATGAGAGAATGGTGGCTGCGTATGGGGAAAATAGCCCGTCCTATTTTCAAATTAAATTTTGGTGTAAGCAATTCGAACGGGACAGGGAGTCCATTCAGGATGACCCAAAGTGCGAAAGACCTCTTGAAGTACGAACACAGGAGACCATATAGAAAGTTAAAGATCTGGTGTTGACTGATCGCCGGGTGACAGTTTCAGTTATCCTGCATGAGGATTTGGGAATGAGCAAGTGGGTTCCAGCGGTGTGAACCCACCAACGAAATAAGAGTCCATGCAATGGCTTCATAAGGGATCTCCACCATCCAAGAAGGCGAAGTGATGGCCATAGTTTTCTGGGATGCCGAAGGGATTTTATGGGTCGAGTATATGCCAAAAGGGTCTACAATAACAGGGAATGTCTACAGAGAAACAATAATGAAATGGAAAGCAGTTGTACGCGAGAAAAGACCTCACAATTTTGTCCAGAAAACTGTGCTTTTTGCACGACAACTGCCGAGTGCATAAAGCACGAATTGGTAAAGAAGCAATTGATAAATGCGGCTTTGAGGAATTACAACATCCACCGTACAGTCCCGACCTCGCCCCTGTGAATATTATCTCTTTCCAAAACTCAAAAAACACTTGAGCTTTTTGTCGAATGAGAACTTGAAAAACTCCGTGCAATCGCATGTTGCAGAGTTATAAAAATACATTTTCTTCGAAGGCATAGCGTTATTAGAAAAGTGTTGGAATAAGTGTGTAAGCGTTAATAGTTCTGATGTTGAAAAATAAAAATTTGTTTGTTCTGTAACTTGTTTCCTTCATACTTAGCTAGATAACATAAAAAACTTCCCCCGTAATTTGAATGTTTGTCTGTTGTGGACATGCCTTTTAATAAACTGGCAATTTGAAAATTTGGGTAATTGAAACGTTTTCCTTTGAGAATATTTTTTAAATTTGCTGCTCTTTAATATGAATGTTGTCGTAATGATTATATTGTGGACATTCTTTGTGTTAAATGTCTACGGCTAATAGTTTTCCATCATCTTGCAGTATTGTTGTTACCTACTAAACGTGTTCATAATGCTTTATCACAACACAGAAATACTTAAAGCAGAAAACACTGAAAGTACACGACATTACCAAATTTCATAAACTTTAAATACGGATAGTTTATGAACTAAATATTTGAGACATTAATATTAGAATTATACTTCAGCTTTTGACGGGGAATCAAAGAGTGCAATTTTAGATACACCCTATGTATTACATCCAAAGTAAATCTGATAAGACAAATTAAATTGATGGCTGGGTTATTTTGAAGTATTCTAAATATATTTTTAAATTAATTATAAAGAATATGCAGTGCCAGGTAGAGGTGCAATAGGGACCTCGGCGGATACGCGCTGTTACGTATTTCACGTAGTTAAGATTAGGGTACATGTTACATGAATTGTTAGTATATAAGGGACGCCCGCACCCCCCAGAAGTAGTACGAAGCGGATACGGTGAGGGGGGTATGAATGAATGGAAAAAAGGTAGAGGTGCAATGAAAAATATTTTGTGGCTTTTCCAATGATAATAAACAATTTTTGAAATTGAGCGTAAAAATTGTTTTGTCCAAAATTAAAACTTTTATATTGGCGGTTTATGAAATATGGTTCTCTGTAACGCTATATTTTAAAAAAATCAGTGGCGAAACAATTCTCCTAAAATATAGAAACAAATAAATTACCAATTCAAAAATTAATGTTTTTGAACTGTTCTCAATTGTAGTCAAATGTTGACAAATGTTTCATCGAAACATATTTAATCTTTATTTATTCAGTGGAAATGGGTTGTATTTTAATTATTCTTTGTATACAAATGGGGGGAAAGCTTTTATAATTGTGCACTCTCGTTAGCTTCCGAATCTTCATCGATTATTTCAAAATATAATAACAGTTTACATAAAAGATACTCGGTAATTCCAAAATACACACCATTAATTTAGCAGCATGTAAAACACTTTTAATTTAGAATCTCCAGTAAATTAATGTCAATAAATATTACTTTTTGTTTACATTTCTTGAACTGATAAACATTTTCCTTTAACAATTGTTATGCTTTTACAAATCCCAGGTCATCCTGTAGATAAGTCATTGAAAACAAACTTGAGTGAATTTGCAATGTAACAAATCAAGAAGGAATAAAATGAGGAAAATGGAAACTTCATTAGATGAACTAATTACTATAATTACGAAGAGGCTCCGTTAATGACGAGCAGCAACTTTTCGACCGGTATGTGAAAGCCCCACCTTGCAGTTCAACAGGTGAACTGACTTTACCTGAGCAGTTAGTTCGTGAACGCCGGTCGACAAGAACCAAAAGCGACCAACGTCCATCCGAGTCTCACTGTAGTGCCTTAACTGTAACATCAGTGCCTTTGTGTATACGAATTTTATTTGCACGATAATTGTTAATATATTGTGGTTTATAATAATTTATATTTGTAAATTAAACTGCGGTCATCACGGTTCACGGTTTGTGCTTTCACGCTTCACTCGTTGCCTTTTTGTGTCACTTATTCATTTTGTGATAGAAACGTACATCTCTACCTACGTTTAGCCATTTTCAGTAAAAACTTATAAAGTTTTTCTACAGCAATATTCATCGGACATGGTAATTTTTTAATTTTATAGTTTTCCATCAACAGGACCATATATAATTAGTTCTAATAAATAAATTATATAGCTACAAATAAAAATTTAATTACATTTGTAATTATATTTTAATGTCAATGTAATTTATTATATCCTAGTTGAAGTTACGCAAGAAATTCTATTAGACTGGACACAGATATACTTCTTATCTTCGATAAATTTAAATTTGAATATTTCCGACTAGCTTCATTTCTTTGGAATCATCAAAGTTAAAAACTAGCTCAGAAACATTAAACATGTACACAATTAAAAATTGTGGGAAAAGGCTCTTACGTAGGATATTCATCCTTTTGGTTCGTTTCTCGTATGTCATTGAACTCGAATCAAAAATTATAATGTAAATTTCAAGTAAAGTAGTTTGGCAGAGTTTTAGTACAGAATAGTAAATAAGAATACTTTGATAAAATATGTTAAAATAGCCTGTCTTTTATGAGCACCGATACTTTCACTTTAGGTAACTACATCTGAAACACGTGACACAAAATTCTTACTTTTTAGAACTAATGAAATTACATTGGGATGTTCAAGTGTATTAACAAAATAAATGATAGAAAAAATGCTTCTAAGTATATAAATGTGTTCCCGCAACTTTTTAACTTTGCTTTTTAATTTACAGTATCTTGACCGTTGGATTCTATAGCAGCAGCTTGTTGAAAAACTGTGTTGGGTAGTGCAGTGAAAAGGAATCAAAAGTGCATTTTGTAATGCAACAGTGACTAGTTATCTGCTTATAAATTAGGTAGGTGAGTATTATGGAATTTTTACAGATCCCTTTTATGTAAAGTTAAAGAATGCGAATGTTATACACTATGATATATTAGACTTTTATATAGATTTATGTTAATACAATAATAGAAGGTATTTATATCATGTTTACTTCGACATTACCCCCACGCGCAAATTCAAATACCTTTATTAAAACAAAACTAATCAGCGAATCACTATGACGTATTCCCAGCCAAAACAAGATTATTGTACTGACGATGTGATTTGAAATAGACAGCGTTATCGATTCTCAATTCTCAGATTATATAATAATAATGCTGCTAACATTCTGAGACTGTATCCAACAATAAAATATTTTTACTATACGTTTTCTGCATTAATAATTTTAATGACGAAATTTACCGGATTAATGACGCTTCCTTTTTTTTTTTAAGTAAGTTAAATATTATTCAGTTCATTTTTAAGTATTAGAATTTCTTTATAATAAATCACAAGAATTATTAATATTATGCACGTACACAGTTTGAATGCAAATTCATTTACCTATTTTATGATACCTTTCCTACTGGTAAAACCAGACTACCTTGGTTACATTAGCAGTTTCATGCTTCTAGTCGCGCTAACAAGAAACAGAACCCAATGGAATTTTAGATTTGCAGCTTATTGGGAAATTTCAATAACGGTTTTTTACAAACGAACTTGTAAATTTGAACTAGAATTGATTTTGTTTTAATAAAAGCCAATAAGTAACTGTAATTCCTAATGTAGGTTTGTTGAACTGTTGTATGGCAGAAAATTTCGGTTGTGTTAAATTTGGCTTTCTATTTGTATGAATAGCAGAATAACAGTGAATTATCTAAGTAAATTTTGTCTTTATTAAGTAGACCGTCTACTATACACACCAAAGGGCTGGAAAAGAAGATACAAATTTTTTTATAAGTTTTATAAATGTTATTAATTCATACGGCTCTGTAGTTTCCTATTGTAAAGTATTAGTTTAGTAATTGCATAAGAAATCTTAATTTTATAATTAGAATACCATTTTTGTTTGAAAAATATCATGAAGTCCATTTTCCCAAGTTGCAGATGAAGGTGAAGGTTATACTTGCAGCAAATCAGAATTAATATTCACCAACCTTGGGTCATAAATATACAACTAGTACCAACGCCTAAAGGTTCTAATTTCTATTAACATATAAGCTGCCGAACTTAGAAAGGCTTTATAAGGTTGCACAGAAAGCATACTCTAGCATGCTAATTACTCATTTTATGTACTGCAACTGCAAAAGATAGATGTCTATTCATATTTTATTACCCAAATAATTATCAATGCTAGAACTAAATCTTATATTATATTTTGCCACTGAAAATAAACAATTATAGTCTCATAACAATGATAATACAATTATATTAAATTCCCACTAGCTAAGAAAATATTTATAGCAATAAAATCTTTTATATATATTTACAACATACAGGGTGGTTGATGTTTCATTAGACACTCATGACTTTCGTCAGAATCCAACTAATTAGAATATTCAAAAAAAGAATGTCGTGACTTGAAAAACAAAAGAGCAGCGATTTGAAGATTGCTTTTTTAAATATAACAGCCTGTATTTTTTGGATATTTGAAAAGCACATTAAATTCTTAATATAGTGCCGTTTTTATTTAATATTAAGAAAAAGAAATTACCTAAAGAGGCTTTGGAAATACAACATTCAATAAAAAATGAGAACCTTGCAGATATTAGTAATCCTGAAAAGGTATGTAAGGTTAAGCCTTTTATTACCAAATTAGTTTTATTCCTTAAAACCATTACATGTGCTGATTTTAGGAAAATTTATGACTAAACGTTGTTGTCCAATGGAAGTGCCTATTTAAATGACCATTTGGTTTCCCTCTATTGGATATCTTCTAATACACTGCAATACTAATATATTTTCTTGGAAATGGGGGTTCTTTCAGATTCAGTTACTATTGATTTAAAATCCTGTGGAACACCCATACCAGAGTTTTGGCAATTACATACGTTGGTTTTGAAGTGACAAATTCCCAAGCCAATATCTCTGCCACACATTTCTAAAACTCAATTAACACATCCAATAACTTGCCGACAGCCGCTACATTATTCAAGGAAAGTCATAGAATTGTTTGACCCTCTGTATAATTAGCAATGCGACAGGTTAGTACTATGATTACAACAAATAAACTTTATGGTTTCAGTGTATGGTCGAATACAGAATTTCTGTTCAAAAACAGTAGTACATAGTATGCTCCTTTATTTACTCCAAACAATTTTACGATGTGGAAGTAGCTAGGTATAATAGTATTAAAAATGCCCCCTTCCTTATGTGAAAACAGAGGACTCCTTATTTTTTTTAAATCGCCAAAACAATACAAGCGTGATTATGTCTAAAATAGAATTGTAGACGCAATTTTTTAGGATTTTTTGACAACCTTGAGCTTTATTTCTGAATGTAACAACAGCAAATGTGTTTTCATAAACACAGGGGGTTGGCAGATAATCTACTGAATTATGCTGTGGGGGTATTGTTGAGAATTATATGACCTTTCCGATACCTAATGTAAAGTAAGATATATAATACACCATTTCAGAGGAACTAATTAGTTTTATTTGTGGTTCATATTGACCAGTAGTGTAACGATTTAGACGTTTGAATAGTAGTTTATATGATTTTACTTGCCCATGCCACTGATTACGTGAAAAACTGATAATGTGCGTTAAAGAAAATGTCTGCTAGGGTTAGATGTATTGTTTATATCATTTTTTCCTAATAACCCATCTACAATTTTAGAAATTGAACTTTACACATGACCTACAAAATTGTATTCATTGTCGAAGCTAGTCAATGAGACCTCCATAAATATTAAAAAATTGTAAGTTTAGTGACCTCTATATATACTTATTTTTGCAAGTTGTGTATCATTGAGAAGCTATTTTAATAGACATTTAGTATGCAAGTAATCGATATATAAGCTATGCATTTAGAAGTTGATATCACTGCCGATTGTTATTATTAATTACGCTTTTCGCGGGCCTTCAGGCCTATAGCGTATTTATCGTTTCTTTCCACTCTTTCCGGTTCTTAGCCTTCTCTCTCCAATCGACTATTCCTCTGTGCTTCAGGTCTTCTTGCACTGCTTCTAGCCATTTCTTCCTCGGTCTTCCCCTCTCCCGTGTTCTCTCGAAATTTCTCCATGCTATGCCCTCCACCGTTTCCGCCATTCTTCCCATATGACCCAGCCTCTGTAACCTCCTGGTATTAACTACTTCCGTTATTGTTGCTCCTTCATATTTTCTGTATAATTCTGCATTGTTTGTCTTTCCCATCCTTCTTCCGTCTTTTTCCCTCCTAGGATGTTAATCTTGGTTGTTCTCTATCTTCATGTCCTGTATCTATTCTCATCACGTTTTTTTTTCTGGTTTATCTTTAGCCCGTAATCTTTGGCGGCTTCCATTAGCCTCGTAACTTTTTTATTTGTTTTTCGGTTCTAGCTAGGAAAACTACATCGTCGGCATCGCGATGCATTGGTATGAGTTGGTGTTTATTGTCCCTTCTCTTCATAACCCTTTAAGCCGATTATACCCAATATAATACGAACTCACTAAATGTATATTCCATATATAAATTTGCGCGTAACATTGCTACAATGATCTGGTACTATAAATTCAAAACTACACAAGATGTCTGCTTGTTCCTATTCTATAAACTAACTTGCTGCTACTAAAACGTAGTTTATCATTTATTAACAAATAATAAATTGTTATCTTGTAAGAAACAATACGATATTGGGCTGAAAATAACACTATTCAATTAATCTTTCCTAAATTACAATATTTATAGATAATGGCATGCAGTTCTTACACCCTTTCCTACAGTTCATTAATCCGCGCCTACATACATACATTCAAGTTAAATTTTGGTACTCTGACCAAAACTAGACACAACTCAGTAAACACTTAATTACATAAATTAAGTGTCAATTCGATATTAAATAGAGAAACTATAATAATTACACAGAACTAGATTACGTTCGCCAGCTGTGCCGGTAGGAATGAAACGAAACCGACCTAGATCACTTTCTTTTGAAATACCTGTTACACCAGCACATTAGCACGTGCCGTGTAATACATGTGGTCACTATCAGTTTTATATTTGCTCTAAAATATTAAAGCAAGCAGCCAAACCAACCAATTTAGTTCATATGTTCTAATGACAATTCGATAAATCAACAACATTGGAATTAATAGTATCCCTCACATAGTGCCCCTTCGATACTTTTTAAAAGTATTACAATAACGGCTATATTGAATTTGTAACACCGAAAGGAAATTATTGCGAAGCACGTTACTTTAGTATTTAATACAGTTTATACTGTTTATATGTAAGCAATATTATAGTTACCTACATATTAGTGCCATTAGGTAGTAAATCCGATGCAATGTTCCTGAAATATAATAGCATATAAATAACGGTAGGGAATAGCACGAAAAATGACAAAATAGAATTTTGAGGCTAATACCCCATAATATTATAATGTCAACGCAATTTTCTGCAAATTATTAGAAGTAAAAATAATTCCTGTCGGACTCCAGTCGTCCTATGTCGGGGGTGGTCGCCCCACTCCCACCCATCAGAACCCCGTATAAGGGGATGCTGAAGGTCTTAGAAAGACAGTATAGTATAAGCGTATCAATAGAATGAACGATGTCAGTTAATTATATATATTTTTGGGTTCTTGTGTGTTTTATTGCAATAAACGTTGCGTGTTCGGTTTGACATCACCTAGACACCTCAACAATTCCATTAGCAAATTAAAATCTAGTAATTCGTCTGAGTATGGTTACTGATTTACAAATTATACGTAAATCTGTAAAACTAATACAAAAATGGAAGCAGTTCTAATACTATGCAAAAATTTATTTTGACAATAAAATTCCTAATTCGAACTATATTACAGATATTTAAATATATATAAAAACATACACGAAGGTACACTTAAGGGAATTCATTCTGAACCCATTAACTTAGAATTAAAAAGGCCAGTAGATACAACTTGGAAATAGTCTTACAAATATTTGTGTCATTCATATATATGAACCGCGAAACAAGAAAATGTGTTACAATTCAGCAACTCCTTGTTGAAATAATAGTTAACTGGAGATTTAACACCTGCAAATAACTGGTTGATGTAATCTATGTATACAGAATGAAATTTTGTATCGGTGGCATAGGCCGTGTAATTAGTAGCTGAAATTATCATACATTTACTTCCCCATACCATAACTATAAGTAGAATATTGACTGATTTTTGATTAAGATCTTTATAACTTTCGTAAAATTAAGGATATCGGAAAGGCCTATAAACCTGTTTTTGCGTATTTAAGAACTTCCTCTGCGAATTTCTGAAAATAAAAAAACCGTACCCGATTTTTGAAGGTGAAATGCCCGGAAAATTTGAGGTTTGCTATATATAAATATAGAAATCATTACTGAAAGAAAGAAAAAATCTAGTGTTTCCTTCGCTTTCTGTTATATATGCACCTAAGTAAAAACTATTTGGAAAATCTTAATAAAATAGTAACTCTGAAGTGAATAATAAAATCAGTAAAGAAAATGGGTAATTTGAATGCCGAACACTGTCCTTTGGAACGACAACGTATGGAGAGGTACCAAACAGTGATGTATAAAACTGTAGTAGAAAATACAAGCGCAGATGGTTATGAAGTCTAGGAAACAAGCGCCGGAAGTAAAAAAAGACTAAAAGTGTTGGGGGCGAATTTCGAGACACGTGAGTAACGATGACATCTATAGAAGAATGCATACTGGGCATAGACCAATAGTAGATAGAATTCGAACTAAAAAGTCTTAGACTACAGAAGCCACACAAAAAAGAGAACAGTAAGATGACGACTGGTACGATAAACAAAATCTGGCGTTACAGTAAATATAAATCTGCAGTGAAAGGGTTCATTTAAACACTAAAACGACATCTTGTACCTTCGAAGTTTCCTGTTGTATCACACTAACCATAGTATCAAGCACTGGCCAGAAGGAATTACGTCAATACCAGAATAATTTAACATACTGCATTTAACTGCGAAATTTCAAAAAAAAAAATATTTTTTAATATTAGTTTTAATTTTAACATCCTTAGTTGCCCGAAAAATCTCTTTCTAAATGCCTTTCCGTGTATTCTCTTGAAATGAAGTATAATTATAACAAGGTTAAAGTGAAAAAAGAAGAAGAAGAAGTCGTTTTCCTTTTCCTAGTGCATCAATCCTCATGCAACCCAAAGCCTACTACATCCTATATTATTGTCAAAGTTGCTACATATTAAACCGGCTAGTAATTGTTTACATATAAGAGCAACAGGCGCATGTAGAAACTGATACATTTATCTTTATTGAAGGTCAACAATTAAACATGTAACGCCTTTTGATTTATTATTTTACATATTATAAATTTAGCCAGGCTTCAAAGACTTTGTTATTCGTGTTCTCAAATTTGCATGTTTTAGTATCTATTTAATACTTTTCAAAGACTTCATTTTAATAAATGTATACTTGGAAAAGGCTTTTCACTTTTATATATATGTAGGTATACTATGTTTTGGAATGTTTTCAATTCTAATCGAACAAATATTGCTACACCTGTTATTCAATATACAGCCTTAGTATTGATCGGCCGTTTTGATCTTGAGACTTCTACACCAAAGAGAATTGCAATAAAAATGTGATAACATTGTCGTTCTTAAGGAAGCATAGTAAAGCCAATAGCAATAATTAGTTCAGATATTACTGCACCAGTAATAGAATTTTCTGCCCACTACTGTTACTTGGCATCTTATGGTGACATTTTTAACATTCTTTAACCTAAGGCACTCCCTACAGTTGATGCAAGAAACACAAGGTTTTATAGGCAAGACCCGCCACCTTTGCAAATGACTAATATCGCATAGAAACCGCTGTTTGAAGCAAGGCTGCAACAAGGTTGAGCAGAATCAAAATCTGGATATTGGTTCCAAAGTCGATCTAGGCCTAGAGACCTTCGAAAACCACTACGACCCACTTTAATTTTATGGGTTATTTTTGCTATCATATATATTTTTATTCTGATAATATTTGTATTTGTATATTTTAACAAATTAATAAAATACGGTACATCACGAGCTAGTTTGCGTTTCGTGACATTCAAAAATTCTTGAAATGCGTTTAAATTGTAAATTTGAATCTTATTACATACTTATACTTACTACAATAATTAAATACAATGTGTAGAAAGTTCAGTTCTTTGACAGAAAATTCAGCAAGTGCACGTATTCATTTTATGGAAAATCGCTTTTTAAGGGTAATGCGAATGAAAATGTAAAAAGTGCAATATTTATAGGCACTAATTATTATTTTAGAGGCAGTATGTTAAGAATGAACGTACCCAGTTAGAAAAGTATCCACCAAACATGGAGATGGCGTCCTTCAACCTACGGTTCATTATTCTTTTATACCCGGGTTATTGCTTGACACGTCATGAGCTCACGCTGCTTTTCGGTATTTCAGATTAGGATTCAATTATTAAGAAGCCATTGTTAATATGCAAAAGAAAGCAAATTTTAACTTTGTTAATCTGTTTGTTTGCAATATAGTTATGTATAATGCCCGATAGATTCCCAATATGCAACGTGTAATGTTCTGAGCCATTAATTAATTAATCAGTTAAAACTTTAATGGAACGACCAACGATTAACGCATTCATCAAAAACTGGTAAAAGTTTCTAATACGAGGTGTTTAAAAATTGGATGCATAAACTCCGAAGGACGTTAAAGTGTGAATCTAAATAAATATGAAAAATCGGAAGCAAACGTTAAAGTAAGCCTCTGTTTAAAAGATACGAAAGCACAAAACAGCGTTTCACAGCACGTTCCTTGTGTAGTGATTGTATAGATATAGACTTATGTATGCTAAGTTTTGTATTAAATATCTTCGTCCTTATACGCTACAAAATGCATTTGATAAAAAAAATTATTTTGTTGTTATTATTGAAAGTAGAGATGAGATATCTTTGCTTGGAACAATTATAATTTTATTGTTTTCTTGTAATCTCTAATTATGTTTTTTTAATATGTAAACTTTCACTATAATTCTTTTACATGCATTTGGTTATAGTGGTCTATTGTGGCAATTTGTTTAGCTCTACAGAGTATAAAAGATGAAAACATTCTGACAACGTTTAATGTCATAAATTTAAAAAAAAATTATACTACAGGATATCCCAAAATTACTAGTAGTATTTATAGTTATAGGAAAACTGTCAAACAATTGTAGGCTGATTTCTTAGTAAGAGCCTCTCAAAGTTTTAAATTCTTATGTTATATACAATCAAATAAACACAACAAAAATTAAGTTTCATACCTAGAATACAGATTTATTTAAAGTCAGAGTTATGTAGTAATTGTATCAACTGTAAACATTTTTGAGCAAGGTATACAACACAGTTGCCGAATCTAAAATTGTTGCCTTATGTAAACAACTATCGTAAGATCAATAAATATTTAGGCAGGTTTGTATTCTGTCTGTAATGATGAAGAGCGCTACAAGTCGTTGCGCCGCCAGTTTTTGGGTGTGCCCTATATAATAACCAGGTACCATAACTTCCTACCTTTCCTATTTTGATTTGTTCTTTAATTTCATGTAAGGTTTATACGCCATTTTGAAATAATAAAATATTTCAATTTATAACACGTGATATTTTTACACAGGCAACATGTTCTAAAAAGACACCCACTGCATTTTGTCAACCTTGCCCCCTTAAAATGTATTGGTTATTAAGAGTAATTAAAATTTTGTTCATCAATTACTTTAACCTAGGCTTTATTTAACAATTAGTTCCGCAAGTATAATACAGAACGAAAGCTAAATATATAAAAGTATAAAATCTGCTGTAGTGAAATTGTCTGATTTGAAAGATAGGAAGAGTTCGAAAACAAACTCAAGAGAGGCGGTGACCTCAACACGGACAAAGGAGTGACGGAGACTGCAACGTGCGGCAGCACACAACCAAGTACTAGTACATATGACTTTCCTATAACAAGTTTTTACCTTTTTCATTGTTAGCACATATTTGGTTTCATTTATTTATTGACAGGTCTAGAAATACCTTCTTCTTATTTAATTTGAAAGCAAAACCTAATAATGAATAAAAATAAAATATACAAAAACAACAATATGATTTCTTAAGTTACATTGAAGACAAGTTATAGCAAAGCATTTCGCAAATATTGTTGTTTTATAATATGCAGGTCGCCATTAAATAAATAAAGAAGAAATAACATATTAGAAAAACTGGTTAATATTTACAAAGGCTACAGCAATAAAATTTCTACTTTTCTAATGGTCTGTTTCTCATTCATAAACCGTTCAATACTGAATAAAAAATAATGTGCGTTTTTGCAGAAATGCATAATTCATTTCTTTGAAAATACAAAATAGTTTGAAAAGATTACCAATTATACGCAAATATACAAGAAAATTTTGTAATAATAGTAGTAGAAAAGAATCACCAATTCATTCATGGGAGTTCTCAACTTCTTTGATTATTTAAAAGAAGCCTTGCTCAATTTCTAATTAAAAGATAAATTGAATTGCAAGATCATTATTTAAATTTAACGTACATTTCGTTATTTTTGTTTTTCCAGCATTCAAACAGACACACACAGTTTGACATTTTGAAAATTGTACAAATTTATACTCCAAATTAACATGAACGATTGTGCGTACCATCAATAAAATAATAATATAAATAATTTGCAAAATAATAGGGGAGAATAAACCACAATTAAACTACGTATCACGAACATTATATACAAATCTTTAAAAACTCCCTTTCTACCACAATACTTGGGTGTTCCAAGCGGGTGCAGGACAGAATGTCGCGACCAGAATGTTGCGGGACAGAATGTCGCGGTCTGAATACCACATAGACAAAATGTCGCGTGAACTTAATGTCGTCGCGACCAGAATGTCGCGGGACAGAATGTCGCGGCCGGAATACCGCATAGACAAAATGTCGCGTGGACTCAATGTTGCAAGCATTAAATGACGCATGTTTTTCTTAGTTAGTAATTAAATAATCAAATAGAAATATTTTAGTTTTGACTTTAATTTAGTATTGTACACTGTACGATAAAATAATGATGATAAAATTTTAATATTTGTTTATTAACAATAAATTTACAGTCATTTTACTTCCTTATTTTAAAAACACATAGCTACAATTTAAAAAATTGTACCTTTACAATTATTACATGTGAGCTTGAAGCCTGAAATTGTGAGCTATTCCACGTAGGTAGTCCTAGAGTGGAAGAGTTTCATAATTTTCGACGTTATTTTTTATCCTCTCTGCCACTTCTCGGTTGTTTGATCTAGCGTGTGGGGGCCGTTGTCCCGCAATATATTGCTCAATTTTAAATTCATTTAAACTTTACTCCTTTTTTAAAACGTCTATAAACTTCCATATAGTTGGATGGCAGGCACTCATTAGTGATACATACCTTGAAATACTCTTAGCTCACTTCTGCACAGTACGCACACTTGGAATTGATTCAATTTAGAAATTGTACACAAAAGAACTGAACACAGTCGGGGGAAACATATTTACACCCTTTCTTATCTGCAATTGCATTGGGAGGGCAGGTATTTAAAATTCTCGGAGCTCTAAGTTACGGATATAAATGTGTCCATGTAGGTACTTATCTTTGCAATTATTAGTAACGATGACATATTATTACCCATACTACTTAACCTACGTTAATCCCGATTATATATGCTCAGTTACTTATATTTGCAATTAGTGAGGATGAGAAGATTATCAAAAAGAACTTATAATGCAGATTTTACTGAGTATTATTTGTGAAAATATGCTTTCACAGGCAGGCTCACCGATAATCCTTGTCATGTATTTTGTTTTACATCGATGCGACATTGAGTCCAAGTAACATTCTATCTAAGCGACATTATGACCATGCGACATTATGTCCAGACGACATTTCGACCATGCGACAATATGACCGCGACATTCTGTGCCGCGACATTTTCCCCGCGACATTTTGACCATGATTCGTTCCAAGCATCGTGGTCATAAGGCATTTTAAGCCAAAGTTTTGTATTCTTAAGCCACTATCTCCGTTCAAACCTGAGCACATTGTATATTTTTGAATAATGAATAACAAACCAAAATATATAATTAGCTGGTTTACTAAAGTTAGGAAAGAAAATTAAAAGGAACAATATGATCTCATTAAAAGCAAGTATTAATACAAGTTGTTTCAAACGCGTAAGCACAGTAATATTGCATAAGCAAAATAATGCAATTGCCAAACACCTTATACCTTGTCCACTCTACTTTCCAAAAATGTAAGTTGTAGACTATAGGTAGTATAGTTTGGGTATTTACATCACATTGAGATCTAATTACGAATACTCTAATACAAATGTAACTCAAATTAATTAAATACAATCACATAAATTGAAGCTTATTACAGTGTTTCAAGTACAAAGTATGTGATTCTTGACGAAATACTATTTAATGTAGGATCAACACCTTCTTGCAATCATCGATACATAAAAACATTCTCGACTATTGCCCTTCTAACTTACATTTTGCAAAATTAGGCAAAAACTGTTTTAAGTTATTATTGTATTATTATTAGATATCAATTATTGGTATAATTATTAATAACATTTAATAACATAATCATTTATTCTTCTATTTTCTCTATCTATATTTAGATCGCTGCACACTAGTTGCGTCCCGCGGTCACAAAATCCCTTTTTTCGTATACTAGTTGCGTCCCAAACCAACCGCACAGTTAAAGGCAACTTAGCCCAGGATTAATGGGCAGGTACCTACAGGTGGGGTGCACCTATACCTGCCTGTTATCAGTTGGGTAATTACTGCTGAATCACCTAGGATTTAATTTGTTTCTATTAATGTTGACTCAAATAATCTATTTAGTCTTGAACTACCTACGTTTATGAACTGAAAGTTGCGATTTTGAAAATGCAGTCGATAGTTTCAGAAATGTTGAGCAAGAAGGGAAAAGTTTTATTAATTGTGGACGGTTTCAAGTTCAGATATCAAAACACTTTGTGTGATAGGAATAAACGGTGGATGTGTACAAAAAAGACATGCAAGGCGTATGTTGAAACGAAAGCTGAAAACATAATTGCGGAAAGGGTTTTAATGCATAATTACGAGATTGATAGTGAACAAAATTTAAATCGACAAAAATTAAGTAATTTTTTAAAAAGAAAGGCGGTAGATGATATATGTGAAAACCGTCAAAATTGTTACATCGGCAGCTGCAAAAGGAAAATGTTAGTACTCTGACTGTTGTAGATGTAAATCTTATTAGAAAAAATATATATATAATTGTCGAAAAGAGGTATACTACCACCAATTCCAACAAATATAGCCGATGTTCATGACGCCTTAAATGCCGTTGAGGTTGTAACTAATGAAGATGAAATATTTATGCTTAGAAATGAACAAAAAACAATACCATAATGTTCTCCTGCAAAACAAATTTGATATTCCCAAGCCAATTGGAAACAATCTACGTCGATGGAACATTTCGGTGTTGCACGGAATACTTTTTGCAAATATTTACGATCCACGGAATAAAGAATGACCATTATATCCCACTGGCATTTTTTTACTGCCATACAAAAGTATATTATCATGCTGCAGCATTTAGCGGGGTGCTAGAAGAGTGCAGAAAATTAAATTTAATTTTTTGTCCGAAATTGATATATGACGATTTTGAAAAGGCCATACATTCTGCTACTGTTGCCGTTTGGCCAGATTCAGAAATTAAGGGCTGCCGATTTCATTTGGAACAATCATGGTAAGTTGGCCTGCTTAATTACTATAGTTTAACTAACATTTTTGTATAATTTCATGATGTGTAATTTACTTTAATTCACATTTATTTCCTTATTTTTAGGTGGCGTAAAATTTAAAGTTTAGGTTTAACTAAGGAGTATGTTGCTAATGGTAAACGGAAAAAAAGCCCAAGGAAAAAAATCTACGGAAAAAAAATCCAGGAAAAAAAATCCAAGGAAAAAAAATCCATAGGAAAAAAAATCCAGGGAAAAAAATCCAAACTATAATTATAGTAATTTTTCACATGTTTTGTAACATTACGGCTGGTTGCACAAACGCTTTATGAAGTTTGCCTTGTAGTTACCTACCTCAACAATATAATTTTGGGGCAAAAATATATTGTTACTTAATTGCTTAATTATTTAAATAGAAAAAAGAAAAGTAGACAACAATCCTGAAAGATAAAAAAGTTTTAAGTTAGATTAGGTTAGGTTTGGTTGGTATTGCTACTTAATTACTTAATTATTTAAATAGAAAAAAGAAAAGGAGGCAACAATACTGAAAGATAAAAAAGTTTTAGGTTAGGTTAGGTAGGTTAGGTTAGGTTAGGTTATTTAAATAGAAAAAAGAAAAGTAGACAACAATACTGAAAGATAAAAAGGTTTTAAGTTAGGTTAGGTTAGGTTTGGCTGTTAAAAATTATAATCACTTAATTTTATAGTTTGGATTTTTTTTCCTAGATTTTTTTTCCTTGGAATTTTTTTCCTGGATTTTTTTTCCGTGAATTTTTTTTCCTTGGGCTTTTTT
>JABXWE010056599.1:0-13329 GCA_014611495.1 Limonius californicus | reverse complement strand
TCTAAACTGTACAGACCAACGTACGAAGAAATAAGATAGCATGTGGAGACCGATAATACAGTGGTGAATAGAGATAAGTTAAAATGCAAGGGTATCTAAACTGTACAGACCAACGTACGAAGAAATAAGATAGCATGTGGAGACCGATAACACAGTGGTGAATAGAGTAACGCAGTTTCCAATTCTAAAAATGAAGAATTATAGAATGACTTAAAGGAAGTGTACATGTACAAGTGCCCCAGTAAAAGCTAAATGGGTAGATTCACAATGTCTTGGAATTTTGGAGTAAGGGAAGGGATGAAAGATGAAGAGCTAGAACGAAAAGAAGGCTGTTTACATGCTCTTTTGTCTTATTCTATTCTCATCCATCGTTTGGCCGCTGTCACCTTAATGTCGCCTCATATCCTTTTGGGAACTTCCCACGCTCCCTTGTGATCTCGTGATCTCCGGTATATTATTTTTACTGATCAGTTCTCTGCATGTTGCCTTGCTATGTGTGTGAGTCTTGCAATACGTTCCGTAATATCATTTATTTTGTTTTGCCTCGCGTTCCATGGTTCTTTGGATGACCCTTCATTGTTCTGCCGTTGTTTTCCCTATAGCCATGGTTTCCAAGCCGTATGTGGTCACTGGAATGCGAATATATATTAAAACGGTTTTGGGTCGTTTAATCATGCAGCACTTAAATAAGACAAAAATGTTTAACAATTCCTTGATATTAAATAGCACAACGATGAAATTTAAATAAAACGATTGTGTCCCATGTTCGTAACGTGTTCTAACAAAGGGTTTTAAGCTCATTTCAATTAAATATAATCCAAAACATCTAACTTTTCAGACTAAAGATTTACTTCCTCTAGAACAGAAATCCACTGCTGCCCACGTTCGTATAATCCAAAACATCTAACTTTTTAGACTAAAGATTTACTTCCTCTAGAACAGAAATCCATTGCTGCTTTAGATAATGTTTATCATCTTGAGATGTATTGCTCTATTATTTGCCATAACTACAAAGCGTTAAACACAGTCTAGAAAGCAGACTGTACTTAGAAGCATGCGAATATGGATTTATCAAGAGTTGCAGTAAAAACATTTTATAGCAAATTTGGTATACTGTCAAATTAATGTACTAGGAATGTGTTGGGGCTAGTTTCCTAAAATGCTGTATTAAATCTTGACTTTTACTTATTTGGTGTTAAGATTGTGCCGTTTCCTCGTTCCTTTGTTGAAGAAAGCCACATTGGCGATCGAAATGCAGTTAAAGACCTTTTTGTTAAAACGTTAGGACGTTTTTTATCTCTACAGTACTGCAAAACATAACATTTAAACTCCATTTATTTTTAAAATTTGTATTTTTTTTTCTACCGAATTCTAGACGTATAAATAATCCTTTCAAAATATTAATAAATTTTTGTGAGAACTCTACATAGAAATAGTGAAAAATGTCAGGATATATTTTATCACCTATACATTTTATATATTGGTATATGTGAGATGTGAGATGTGTTGGGAAAAGATACCACACCTGAACAATTTATGACGCACAAATATTATTCACGTTATCCCAAAGGCTCAGTGGACAGTCAGGTAAATGTAAGAAATATGAAAAGCTAAAACAATTTAGAAAATACTTGTTTCTTGGGTAACAGTCCAAAGAAGTCGGTTGCTTGTAAAGTATTTACATCGTTGAACAATCTAGTAAGAGTGTAAGCTGTGACCCAATATTTTGTTGGAGGCACAGCTGCATAAAGGGTTTCTCAGAAAACTACTTTATAAGGAAATTTTGGTTTTTTTAATTGTATGTACCTTGTTTGTTCTGTCCATGAGTCTAAATTGTATTAGGATTACTAGTCCTCACTACTGTTTTTAGTTTAAACAGTAATAAATGATAATATTTAATACAAAGAAAATAAATATTTGTTAATATAATATTATTGTATGGTAGAACTTATACATATCGAAACCTAATTACTAATAATATTGTTTGTTTCAACTAATTAATTTTAAAAATTAAAAACCATATTTGCCCCCAGCAGTGTTGAAACTATCAATTATGTACAAAACACCAGAAACGTAATTCTTATTTTAGTACAACATTTATAGATTCGTAGTTTTTTGCCAATTTTAATATTAAAATTTTTTATTTCATATTTAGCAAAAACAATCGTGGAACGTAAACAATCTAAAAATATAATATCCCATTCGTTTAATAAGTAACAGGTCCAATATTGACGAGAAACGGTGTATAAATAAAGCCTTAAATAATATTGGCAAACCATATTTGTATAATTATTAATTTACAAATTAAATCCCTATCACAGCATGACATCAACATAAAACCTGTGTTTGTTTTATTGTTAAAATTTGTAATAGACTATTTTAAAACAAATAAAAATACTAATAGTGATATTTTATTTGAGGTTTTATTGGGAAATTTGCCTTCAAAGCGCAAATGAGCTGCAAAGGCAAAAAAAAAGTTATATACGTACTGTGTTACTCACGCGAGAGTCTACTAAGCCTACCATTCAGAAAATAGGCAACCCAAATGCATATCACCAGGTACTGCGATATCAAAATTTATTGACGGCATTATGAATCGAAGATGCCTGACCTTTTACTTAAATGTTGAGTAAAACAAAATACCAAACATACTAAGCAGCCAGCCATCTCTGGTTTATAATGCCGTCAATAAAAAGTGACATATCGCAGTACCATTGTGATATGTATTTTGGGTTGCCTATTTTTAGAATGGAGGCTTGTACTGTCCGTAAATCATTCTTCGTAAAACAAAGACAAATCACTGGCGCAATAATTGTGTACACTTGTTGTATTAAAACAATATTATTTTTTTTTGTAATGTTTGTAATGCCCGAATAAGAATGTGATAGATGCGTATAAGTATGTAATGGATGGTAATAAATTTGTAATAAACCACGTAGAGGTGCAATTCATCGAACCTCATGAATACTAATTGCAATTTTCTAATCAGTAATTAAGAATGGAAATGTCCATACCCATGTATTATAGCTATGTAGGTACTACAACGAAAATCATGCGATTTGCAATTAATGCAAGTAGGTTATGAAAAAATATAATATAATAGTTTAGTCTTTTTAAATTTATTATACATTTATATACATTTTTGTAATGTAGTAAAATGTATGTATTGTATACCGAGGTTATCATGTATTTCACACCATTTATTTTGTGCAGTCCTTATACCTTATAGTAAATTGCTCACGGTCTGATGTGCCATTACCTTTTTCTTTTTCCAGTAGGTCGTAGACCTGTTTCTTCCAATACTGTTATTGTTCTTGTGATTCAGAGTTCCAGCTGTCTTTCCAGCGTTTTGGTGGTCTTCCAGGCAGGCGTGTTGTTCCTGGTTTGTGGTATCTGGCGATTTTTGGCGGTCTATCGTTGGGCATTCTTGTTACGTGTTCATTCCACTCTCTACGGCGTCTCCTCGTCCATCTTACAACATCTTGGACATTGTATGTCTGTCTTATGTTCTCGTTTGGTATTCTATTGTAGAGTGTTTGTCCTGATATGGATCTTCTAACCTTCATTGCCGTGGTACGGAGTGATTTTTTGATGTGTGCAGAATCGACCCATGTTCCTGCCGCATATGTCATAATGGGACGGATCCATTATTTGTATATTTTAACCTTGGATGCAGTGTTCATGTTTTTGTTTCTCCATATTATCTCCCTTAGGCATCCTGACACTTTTGCTGCTTTATTGATTTGAGGTTTAACCTTTGTATTTAGGTTCCTGTCGCTATTTCCACCCCTAGGTATTTAAAATGCATTACCTGTTCAATGGTTTTTAGTTTATTACCAGTTTGCATCTTCTGGGTTCTTTTTGATATTACTAAGGATTTGGTTTTTTGCTATTGATATCTCTAGGTTGTACTATATAGCGGTCAGGTAGAAAGTGTGCAGTAGCCTTTGTAGGTCCTCTTTGTTACGGCAATTATTGTGGCGTCATCTGCGTAGCATATCAGTTTCAATTCTTGGTTTCCCATTCTGTACCCGTGATTAGCTGTTATTACCTTCTCTATAATTTTATCCATTACTATATTAAAGAGCAGGGGGTTCAATGAATCTCTCTGTCTGATTCCGGTCGACACTTCGTTTTCTTCCGTTAATCTGTTGTTGATTCGATTTCATATCTTAATATGCGTGTTGAATTGTGTTATTATCTGTAATATTTACTTGGGTACATGTTTTTCTTTTAAAATTTCTAAAACGTCGCTTACTTTTATTTTATCAAATGCTTTCGCGAGATTGATGAAACTCATAAAAGCTGGCTTGTTGTATTCAATGGATTTTTCGATTTGCGTATAACAAATATTGCGTCTGTTACTTCGGTAGTTCCGGAAACCTTGTTGTTCTTCACTCAGCTCAATGGTATTCGCAATGATTGATTTTAATATATTTGTGAAGAGTTTCATAATGCAACTAAGCAGTGTGATACCTCTATAGTTTTTGGGATTCTTTTTGTCACTTTTCTTAAATGTAGGTATCGCTATGCTTGCTTTCCAGTCTTCCGGAGGAGTGCCTTCATTCAGTATTGACTGGAACAGTTTTCTCAGTTCTTCGCTTAGGTCATTTCCTCCGTATTTAAGAAGTTCGTTTTGGATTTGGTCTGGTCTCGGTACTTTCCGATTTTTTAGTTTTGTCTTGGCTTCAGTGACCTGCTGGGTTATTAGTATTGTCGTACTTATTTCGTTTTGTAGATCATCGTGGTCTGCTATGGTTATATTATCTTTTTCATATAGATTTTTAAACTACGCCAGCCATGTTTCTTCTATTATTTGTGTCTGTGTGTATTCATTAATATTTTGCCTTCGTCGTTTCAGCATGCCCCAGATTTTGCGTTGAGCACCATAGAAAACATGTTCCATGTCTTGTGTAAATTTTGTCCAGTATTCTTGTTTGTGTTGGCGGATCTGGGCGTTTACTCTGTTTCTGATTTCTACATAATCTGCGTGTTCGTTTGTTGATCTGTTATTAATGCATCTAGATGTGCTAGAATTTTTATTTCTTCAGTAAACCAGGATTTTTCGTTCTTGGTGTTATATTAAACTCTAGTAATTAAATTCATCATATATATGTCTGAGTTTTCTACAGCTTTTCACACCGTTTCCCGCTTCTTGCTTTCCATCTATTTCGATCTTCCCAGTCATATTCGTGTAGATCTCTCTGTTCCAGTTTAATTTTGATTTCAGCGAACAATCTTTTATAAGGTCTTCCTCTTTTTTGTTTATTTCGTATAGTATTCATTTCCACACGTTTAATAGCAGACGACCTTCCTCCATCCTCCATAGGTGACCATACCATGTTAATTGTTTGACACTGGAACGCCTTCAAAATTCCGGCCTCCAGTCTTCGTACCAATGTTTTAATTGATACCCATATTTTAGACCCATAAGTTACACCACTTTCGAATATTGTCATATATATAATTTCCTTTGTCTTTTTTGCATTGCTTTGTTCCATAGTATGAGTGCTATATTGATCTTTTTTCCTCTTGATATCTGCCGTAGTATAAATCTTGCATCCTTTTCATCAGCTGTTATAATAGCTTTTGAATGAGTATATACCTTTGTTGTTGTATTGTTCCATTCTCTGTTTTCAAATCAATTTGTTCTCCTCCTGTAACTATTAATTTAGTTTCTTCCACATTTAGCTGAAATGGGTACCTATTACCTGCTGTATTAACTATTTTAATTTATAAAAATATAGGTGTTTATAGCTTTAAATATAATATAATTTGCTTTAAACCTGTCTTATCAAGGAATATTTAGCAGTAATGTCAAGAATCAAAGACGGAGCGAATACAAACTCCCGAGATATCAATTTTCTACCGTTAATATTAATTTTAGAAATATGCCTTTTAACCCTTAAACACATACATCAGTTTTACATACGAGCATACATACATGGGGTAAATAGTTACCCCATCAAAAACAACACGGTAAAGAAGAGTCTTTTATTAATATTTCTAACGAAAACTAGTTTATAACATTAATGAACATGTTTTATTACAAACTACAAGAATCACAAACATCAACCCTATGATCATTGCATACAGGTCTGTTACATTTCACACAACTAATTTTTGACTTGCGGTCCTTGCTTCTTGGACACAAGTGGCATCTTCCAGATTTTTTGGATATTTTTTGTGGAACTTCTGGTGGTTCAGACACGATTTTGTTATTCAAAATTTCTTGTATGGATTTACGTAAGTTTTCTGGTAATGTCTTGTTTAATCGTTCTTGCATATATGGTCTAGCTAACTGAAGACCAAGTTCATTCAAAAACGTTTTCCTTACAATTTTTTGTTGTGTCTTTGCTAGATTGAGAATAACAAGGGAATTAATTCCTGCTTGGTCTAACATACCGTAAAAATATCGCAACGGCCATCTACGTGTTCTACGTGCAACGGTATAATTGTGGGCTAGTTGATCAAATGTATCAACCCCTCCCTTTGTGGAATTGTAAAATTCTATTATTTCAGGCTTTTTGGTTTTCTCATTTACAGCTTTTGTTGAATGCATGGTTGCTAATAAAATAACAGATTTGGACTTTTTAGGTGTGAATGACACTATAGTTTGTTTTTCGCTGAAGGCAAATTGCGAAAGTAAAATTTCTTTTTTCTTATGTGGTAGAAAAGAAGGTGGAATTTCTCTCTTATTGTGACGTAATGTACCCACAATTGTAAGACCGTAATTTTTTAGCATATCGTCGGCTAGTGGAATTGATGTAAAATAATTATCCATAGTCAAATTCCTATTCGTACTATGAATAGGAGATGACAATTTTTTTACTATTTCGGTTGCTAATGGCCCTTGATTAATTCTGTCTTCTTTCCCAATATATGGCGATGCATTCACCATATAAAATGTTCTACTATCGCACATGCTGTATACTTTTATGCCATATTTATCTGGATTTGATCGAATGTATACACGAAAAGGACAGTGTCCCCTAAATCCAAGTAACTGTTCGTCGATTGTACAGTATTCGTGAGGTACATAGCTTTTACTACAGTTACTGATAAATATTTCCCATATCTCGCGTATTGGAGCAAATTTATCTTCGCGATTTCTAATTGTTTTGTCATCAAATCGTAAACACGAGAGCAGAAAGTTAAATCGTGTCTCACTCATAATCGATACATAAATGTTTGGACCCTGCTTTGAAAACATATCTCTTACAGAAAAGTGGGCATCTTTTCGAGCACCCGATATATAAAGCAGCCCTATAAGAGCCAAAATCTCATTGGTGTCGGTGCTTTGTATGTATCTGGTGTCTTCACGATAATTTATTTTCTGCCTCTCAATTTCTTGATTTGTATACTTTACAATATTGTCTATTATACTGTCACCAAACAAAACTTTCCAAGCTTCCAGTTCATTTGTCACACTCTTAGCTTGATCACGTAAACCAGGCAATTTCAAAACAATATTCCTACTTGCTGTTTTTGTTTTAGGAGGTTCTCTTTGGCACCATTTAAATCCATTTTTTCCTAAAACAATATTATTTGGTCGTTGATCATCTGTGTCATCCACGTCCGAAATCTCATCCTCCGATATTTCGCTACCATACTCTGAAATAACTTCAACATTATCTTCAGTTTCACTAATATTTTCCTCTTCTGATTCGATTTCGTCGAACCATTCTAGTACAGTGCTCTCAAAGTTAGCGTCTGTCGGTTTTACCGTTCTGTTTCCGGACATTATCTAAATTAAATTTTATTAAGCATCATAATTTTATACAACATTTACACATACAGGGGTAACTAGTTACCCCAACATACCTGTAACACACGAATCAATAAACAAATATAAAAATCACTTTTAGTACGTATAAGTACATAACCTCAAATGAGTATACTGGGAGCAACAACGCTACCAACCTTTGATAACTAAAATTAATACGGTGTTCAAATTTTCGTGGGGTAACAAATTACCCCTGTATGCGTTTAAGGGTTAAATAGTTGAAACACAGAAACGTACACAATAAAAAGCACGTCAGCCATGTTAATAGTTCCGGTTATACAAGTGTATTCATAGAGATTTATTGTTTATCATGCAGGTTTTGTTGCTAGTTCGAATTTATTAATCTTAAAATAAAATCTGAAAATCTTTTAAGGCTTTTCCACAATATTTTTAAACCACAATGAAGATGTATCAATGTAGCACAAAATGCGGATACGTATTAAAAAGTAAATTCAACTTATCTAAAACAGAAAAACATAAATATTTGTTATACGTTGGCATGTAAAGGAGAACTTCATAAAAAAACGTTTATTTGTCATTTTTGTTCTGCAAACTCCAGAGTAGCGGTGGAAAATCAGAGCATCCACACTTTTTACTCGTTCAGTCTGTAGTTTAATACCAAATAGACCGGGATAAAAAATACCTTGGTTTATTTTAACTTTGCCGATGAAGAGGCTTGTTGTAAATTGACTTTGCTGTTGAATTGGATGTTTTAGACATTGGATACGTGCTATGTAGCCTTATCTAAACTTAAAAGATTATTGAATTTAACGAAAATTGTATGAGTAGTAAAACGTATAAAATATACGTACGATGCAATTTTATTTTATACCAAAGCCATTTAGTCGTTTAAAAGCGGGTAAATCGATTTTTAATGTCAACAAGAGCAGAAAACACGATTTCAAATATAACTGTCAATTCTAGTACGATTTGATTCGAAAATTCGTTCTAGTAGCGATAGCATCTGTAGTAATGGATGTTTCTGAAACCCTTAGGTTTGTTTATTCTATAAAAGTCGGCCAAAGAGGGTTGTCGAATGTAAGTTTACGTCTTGAAAACTGGGAAAAGTTACATTTAATTTCCCTCAGCTCGAGCATCAAACGTTGCCGCGACCCTATTTATTTCGCGAGCGTATGTGCGAAGATAAAAGAAATGGTTATGGATCCAAAGTAGGACAGTCTGTCAGTCCATTGTGAAGGGTAATTTTCATTTATTTTATCCCGTGAAAAGTCCAAAGCCCCGATAACAGGCCTATTGACGGTGTTTCCGGGTAGAGTCTGTCAGCGTGGTAGTTCCTGAACCCGTCCCGCGTCTCATTTCACGGATCGGTGCTGCCAATTACAATAATGTCCCTAACACTGTGTTTTATGAGTTAGTCTAAAAATATGTGTAGTAGTTCACTAAATTATAGTCGATCTCAGTTAGCGATTAAACGGGAAACGGGGGCGACTTTAATGAGGAAATGCCAAAGGGGATCAAATCGACGTATCGACTGGAAAAGTTTGGTCTAGATTTTTCCGATACTACGGCCTACGCAAGAACTCTTCGACACACAATCTAAATAAACCGTAACACAACAACAGTTGGTAGTAGCAGTGCTTATCTGTTTTAAGTGTTATGTCACGTTTTCTATTTGTTATCGCTCTCTTTTCCGGGCTAAAATAGCATGTTGCTATCTTTCCACTATATAAACGGATATAAACTTGTATTTAAGTGAACTTTATGTGGCCACCTCCATAAGTTACAAAACCAATTATCCGTAAAATATCGAAATGGCCAGTAAATTGGTGTCCAGCTGTTGTACGCTACGTGGGTTTATACGGTAGTCAACTATACGAAGCGTGTATAAGCCTAAAGATGGCCCTACACACACGATCTTTTCAATTTTCGAATTGGTTTAACACTTCTGCAGTCATTTTTATAGGCCGAACTTGCCCTAAATGCTTAACGACCTCGAATAAATGCTTCCTATCTTTAAAAATAACCCTATGAAACTTTATGTGCTTGCGATACCTGACGCATTTAATGGCGTAAAAGTATTCTCTCCGCCACTAAAAGATAAGTGTTGGTTGTTTATAGCCGTTTTTACTGTGCTTAAAAAACTGAAGATTTTTAAAAATATATAGCGTGTGTGATCTATTAAATATTGTTTCATACAGAGTCTTTCCACACAATCATTTGATAAAAACATATCAAATTGCTGCCTGGTTTAGTACAAAAAATGTACGAGGTTTATTCGGAAACTAAGGGCAGTTTAAATATTTCCCCCGAAGAAGGGGCGTGGTCGATTTGGTGCTTTAGTGGTTGATGAGCCAGCCACGCGTCACTTTACAATGGTTCTGTCATTGTATTTAGTTGTATTATCCAGCGTTAAATTGAACACTACGTTTGAAAATCCCGCCAAGTATAAAGTACGCGTTGTCATTCGTTCTTCTCGTGCAATAAACAAAAACGCTGTCGCAATTTATCACCAAATATGCGAGGTGTGTCGTACAGGCATCATTAGTGAAGAAAATGTAATCATGCATGTAGGAATCTTAGGGATCGCCGAACAAACGTGCAGAATGAGGAACAAGGTGGGAGATCTTCTACTGCAAACGACGATCTTGTAGAAGAAACTGTACAAGAAATAGCCACAAATGTTCTTCACATTTCACTTTCGGTACTGGATGAAGTTGTTACGAACAGGCTACAGTACAACAAAGTTTGTACGAAGTGCATGTCAAAGATGTGGACAAAAGTCAGCGAGTAGTACCTGCACTGACCTTTATGCATCGGTGCGAAACTGATGGGGATGAGTACTTGAATCACATTGTAACTGGCGATGAGACTTGGATTTCGTATACGTTGAAACTAAGCAACAATAGATGCATGCGAGTTCTCCCAACGCCAAAGTTCAAGCAAAAGTTCGAAAAGTTTATGGGTACTCTTTTTTGGGACAGGAAAGGCGTATTGTTTGTTAGTTGTTTTCTTGGAACCTACTACAACAATAAATGCAGACGTGTATGGTGAGACCTTAACAAAGTTGAGGAGGACCATTCAGACAAAAAGGCTAGAATTGCTGACGTCTGAAGTGGGGCTTTTGTACTACAACGCGGCGGCTCGCACCGTACAACTCATTGAGAAATTGAACTCGGAAATTTTTAGCTATCCCCCATACAGTCCCGAGTTCCTTTACGAAATTTGTAAGAACCCGCAACCGTTTTCTCAACGACAACCTGAAAACGACGTTACAGAATTGTTTTTCGTCACAGGCGGCAACCTTCTATGACGAAGGAATGCAAAAGCTTTACCATATGATAAGTGTGTAGATTTGAATGATGACTATACAGAGAAATAATTTGAATGTATTAAAGATTTAAACATAATACATATTCTTTAAGATTAACACTTTTGGTTTGCGGTGGTAGGCCTTCAGTTTTCGAATAAGCCTCGTAACTTGAGCTATAGCTTATTTGTTTGTGATGTGATGGTTGTTTTCATAAGAAAGTTATTGTATTTGTAAACGTTTTGATTGTCTATAGATATTTATGTAGGAATCAGTTCAATATCTTTCATACTAAATGCAGTGAAATACATTAACGAATGCCTATGCAATGGCGCAGACATTAAAGTTATATAAATAAACTTTTCTTTTTAAATTGCTTTACTGTTTCAGGATTTGCTTTTAACTAGAGAACTGCCGTATTTGCACAAGTTCAAAGTAGTACTTTCATGACATTTTCCGGTTCAGACTAGAATTATAAGCAATTTTCTACCTTAGGCATGTTATGCATGCTGAACTTTGAAAATTAGTAACCCACATTATTTATGAAAGGTTAAATGTTGTTAGCATTACACCGAAAACCCGCGTGCTGTTACATTATATTTTTTAATTTTGGAATGTCCGGTGTTTATTTAAACAAAGATATTTAATTATTAAAAGTAAAGCTTCCACAATTATTTAATAATTAAGTATCATACTGAAACAGTGTGTAGTAAATATGATATATTGATATTTTTAAAAAGCGTAGTAGGTGTTGTTTTAGTTGCTGATCGCCGATTTGCTCATCACGGTTTGCTCGCCACCGTTTGCTCGCCTTACGTTTGCTCGCCACCGTTTGCTCGCCTTACGTTTGCTCGCCACTGTTTGCTCGCCTTACGTTTGCTCGCCACCGTTTGCTCGCCTTACGTTTGCTCGAAACCGTTTGATCGCCTGACATTTGCTCGACAACTACTTACTCGATAAGTAATTGGCCGCGACGCCGATTGCTCGTCGGACAAATGCGTAAGCATTTGCTCGCCACCGTTTGCTCGCTTTACGTTTGCTCGCCTTACGTTTGCTCGCCTTACGTTTGCTCGCCACCGTTTGCTCTCCGTACGTTTGCTCGCCTGACGTTTGCTCGATAACTACTTCCTCGATAAGTATTTGGTCGCTACGTCGATTACTCGTCGGATAGATGCGATAGCGTTGGTCGCTACCGTTTGCTCGCTTTACGTTTGCTCGCCTTACGTTTGCTCGCCACCGTTTGCTCGCCACCGTTTGCTCGCCGTACGTTTGCTCGATAAGTATTTGGTCGCGTCGCCGATTGCTCGTCGGGCAGATGCGAAAGCGTTTGCTAGCCACTGTTTGCTCGCTTTACGTTTGCTCGCCACCGTTTGCCCGCCGTACGTTTGCTCGCCTGACGTTTGCTCGACAACTACTTGCTCGATAAGTATTTGCTCGCTACTCCGATTGCTCGTCGGACAGATGCTCGAAAGGCAATATATTCTTAAAATAAAATACTATCTGGAGTCATCTGGTATACGCTATTCGTAATTCTCAAAATCTGTTCTTGTAGTTGAATTCGTGTATGATAATATTTGGTTTTTTCAAAACACCTTTATAATTGCATTATTGATATAGAAACAACATTTAAGTTTCCGAAAATTTTAATAAACAGTTATCCACTGATACTGCTTCGTGATAAAAAATAATAAATTTATTTGTTGTTACACTTAATAGTTAGGTTATGTCAAAATACATGTTTTTTGTTAGTCAAGGTATTGGTTCAATGTTTATAGAGAATTAATATCTAATATATGAGCACTACTGATTATAATTTGCAATTAAGTTAACAAAATTGCGAATCACTAAAAAGAACATATACAGGGTGTCCTTTAAATACCTTAAAAGCTTCAGGTAGCACTCTTCTGTAAGAAATACAGTCCTCAAAAACACTAACACGAACTTCCTATAGTTCTTAGTTTCCTCACACGAGACACTTAAAGAATATTATACTTGGCAACGTTGACGATGTCTTTGCATTTATGGAGAATTTAATTAGTAGGCCGACATTACATGAAGCAAATCAAAGATTTTGACAAATGTGGAAAAACAAATTTTCTACTGTTCATCACAATACCATGGCCTTGCACTATTGTCAAATGTAGTATTTACGAAATTTATCATTTTTAACAGTACTTCCAGAAGAGCAACTAGAGCGTCAACTCAATATTAATCTTTACATAATCAAGTGGCAGTCAGTCACTTATCGGCAGATACGTGCAACATTAAAGTTCTC
>JABXWE010056598.1:0-14368 GCA_014611495.1 Limonius californicus | reverse complement strand
TGTTTTTAGTTTGTTTTTTTACGATGTTGGTAGTTCGATTTGAATTTGAAAGTTTGAAATGTCAGTTTCAGCCACCTGTCAGTGCTGCCATAAGTGTTTATAAAAACTCCCTAGTAATCGATTTGACGTAAAATTTTCTACATGAATTTATTTAAAATACTCTTAAACTTCCTCAATAGAAAAAATAGTATAAAGAACACGTTTCATAAGACCACTTGTCGCACTCGTCCGTTGAAAAACTCGACGCTTCGCGTCTCTTTTTTCAAACTTGGACTCGTGCGTTAAGAAAAGGCCTTATGAAACTAGTTCTTTAATATACTATTATAGGCTTCATACTTTTTAAAACAGTATTTCGTTGAATACGGTAAGGGCAAGCGGGTGATCGGTCAATGTGACTTGTATTTAATCCTATACTGATTTTGGAGAAAGGATGCTTTAGGGCCTAGAGTCTAGGCAATCCTGGGGTTACTATATTGAATTACTGCACTAAAGGACCTCAGTTCAACACTAGGTCCAGGATGTTTTTCTACCAAAAGCAGCTTATATGGAGAAGCATGGATAAAGCCTTGCGGTCGGAGCTCCTATTTACTGTGGCTCCCCTATTTTTGTGTGCATTTATACACACATAGACAAAGGAAAGAAGTTCACCGCACTAAAAGCCGATTGACCACAGAACGAGAATACTGCACTGCAGGACACAATTCGTGATTATGTTATTATCTTTAATTGGCAAGTTCATTTGATGTAGCACTTCAAGCAAATCGGTAACTGTTTCTTTCTCGTCGCATTGGTATTCTCTTGGGAACGACGTGAAGACCTTTACAAGATGTTCTAATGTATTTGCCTTCTCGCTGTTTTGTCTTCTCTACTAGTCTGGTGCTGCTTTGAAAGTTATAGCATGTCTTTGTAGCTGTCTACGAATTCTTGTGGCTCTCCACAAGTAGTAATTAGCAATTTCGGCGGCTGTGTGTTCTATGTAATTCTAGTACAGTGGTCTGTTTGCATGTGCAGAGAGTTATTTAACAGCTCTACTGTATCGATCTTATGGATACAATCATAAATGGTATGCCATATTTTTTTCACATAGCGTTTTTCGTTGTATGATGATGATTCGAAATGTGTCTTGCCCACTGGCTGCTTCAGTAACTGGAATTCTGACTGATTTGTATATTATTTGTGTAAGGTTTTCAGTTGTGAGTTTCGACATCTTCTTCAGTCTTGAAATTCAAGTGAATTTGTAACTGTTTTGTTTTATGTCGTTATTCCAATTAATTATTATTTGGCAGTGGTTTGAAGAATTCCACTGTAAAATAGTTTAAGACAATTTACCTTATTATATAAAGTCCAGAAGATCTACATGTTTTGTTGTATTCGGGGGCCAATACGTTGGTTGGAGATGGCCAATTTGCATTACAAGATGGACTTGGCGTTCTGTTAGGCTTGCTAGTCTTGATTCCTAAGAGAGATGCTTTGCATTGTAATTCCAAGCAGCTATAAAGCGATGGCCGTGTGTCTAAAAAAGCATTCGGAATATATTTGCTGTGTTATTATTTGGAAAACAGTAAACAGGACATTTTCATTCCAACCTTCTATAACAATGTAATTGCATATATTCTTTGAGGCTTTCGCGGTTTCTCGAACTGTCAATATTACAATTTAGTTTCGGCTTAGACCGCGTCGTCATTTGGGAACTACACCCAGCATTATCAGGTAAGGCCCGACCTGTAGCTTGTCTGCCTTTACAAGCATTTGCTCTAGAAGTTTGAGCAATATTTGTTCGTAAGCCCTGCCTGCATAAACAGAGCCGTGTGCTTATATTAATCAAACCTTGGGGCGGACAAGGATTTGATCTTGATGTATTTTGTTTGCCAGGACAACAATACTTAATCGGCTTATGCTTATGCCACGCAGTGTTATATTTATCTGAAGATGCAAGCTGCAATGTCTTGCGAAAACTGTTAGTGTGTATGGGTTCACCAAACAGCTAACAGGCATAAGCCGATTAAGTAGTATTATTGTCCTGGCAAACAAAATACATCAAGATTCAAATCTTTGTCCGCCCCAACGTTGATTAATATAAGCACACGGCCCTGTTTAGGCAGGGCCAGGGCCTACGAAACAAAATATTGGCTCAAACTTCTAGAGCAAATGCTTGTAAAAGGCAGACAAGCTACAGGTCGGTCCTTACCTGATAATGCTGGATGTAGTTCCCAAATGACGACGCGGTCTAAGCCGAAAGTAAATTGTAATATTGAATGTAATTACATGCAGGCTATTTTATGGATGTTTGTTTATTTATGAACCTTTACATATAAAGGTAAATGAGATTCTGTAATTAGATTTACACTAATATTTTTAAAAAGAAAATTTTAAGTCCCTTGTCCAATGTCAAGCCGTTAGGGTTCCAAACTATTATCCGAAATGGGCATGGCATTATGGCGATTTGGTAATCATACCGGTTAGGAGGTTCAGCATAGTATCCAGTATCTTCATCAATTTGGCCAACGTGGTATTGCGAAAATAAGGTATACTGAAAAATACTCTATGCTGTTGGGCTATGATGATTCATTTGACCAATAGTATAATTATTATTTTTATTATAATTATGATACCTACAATATTTATATCTAAAAAGAAATCTGAGAATTTATTTAGATAAGTAGCGGGAAGGTTAAATTATAACATGTAAGAACAACTTTAAAGAAGAATTTAGTTTTACCAGAACAATAGAAAATTTGCTTCAGTCCAAAATTACTTCGTAACAACCTCCCGACAGTGCTCTGCGCGAGTGAGACAATGAACCTAAATAAATAAGTGAAACTGTACAACAGGGAAAGAAAAATGCTAAGCAAAATATATGTGGGGAACGGAAACAGTGAAATTTGAGAATGAAGAACTAACCAAGAAGTGATGGATCTGTGTAAAAATAGGAATATTGTGGGAGTAGTCAAAGGCAGATGAATGAGATGGTTAGAACACATTCGAATCGAATGGAAGAGAGCTGTCGAGCAGGTTCTAAAATCTTCACAATTAGCAAAAGGAAGGAAACAACCCAGAATAGGAAGTAGTGTGAAACAATAGTAAAGCAAGCGATGGGTCTACAAAGCCCGTATATACAAACTTCGACATTTTCCTATTACTCATTTAGTTTAAAGCTTATAATTAATTTCGATTATGAACATGAAAAAAAGGTATATGTATAGCTTTCCCTTACAGTTTATACATTTTGTATTGATAATATTGTGCTTCATGTAAAAGACTTATCCCTTTTGAACGCCAATTAACGTAACTGTTTTCCAGGTAAATAATTGTTATGGTAATATTGGGAGTTCTAATAAAAATCCGAATATTTTATTTTTAGGGTCAAAATATCAAACTCATAAATATGAAAATGCATATGAACATCGATCCAAAATTGCTTTGCTTATATTTCTGAAAACTGTTGTATGGTGCTATAACTCTATTGTTCGATCCATAATTTAATGACTTCTTGTGTTTCTTAGATACCCTGCATCCATTTCTGATGCATTTTGTGTATACATATTTGAATCATTCTAGACGTGTAATTTAACTTAAACGGCATGCAAGTACTGATAATGAATAATAAACAGCAAATGAGAATACGTAAATTCGTTCAGATGGATTGAAAATAATGGCTGAAATGATAGAATAAGTTGGTAAAGTACTTTTATTAGAATCTTGGATAACTTCATCTACAATACTTATCTTAACTATAATAGTAACATCAATTCAAAATATTTTATATATATATATATATATATATATATCTATATATATATATATACTGTTTACATATTGTAGCGGGTCTAAGAACAATGTGTGTTTACTTCCTATCGCCAATATTTCTTCTTAAATTTATATCCTTATAATATTAATTTGTTTGTTTGTTTGTTTTTATTTAACGTTAATTTAAAATATTATAATATAATATAAAAGGCTTTGACATTGCTAACGTTAAGGTGTCATGACAATATTGGTGCGATTCAACAAAATAAGTTTCAGTGTTCCTCTAGAAAGTTGATGAATATGGAATACATTATTGTAGTCCCGTTTGCTTGTAATTTCCAACACTAATGGAATTTTACCTTCTATCCACATGCATTTATAAAGATTTAGTAAACTAAGCTTTCTAGTATTTGTCACAATCCGCAATAGGTGATATTTATTACTTTGGTTATTTCTGTAAAATGCCTCTTCTTCTTCTTCCGAATAAAATCGTGTCCATGTTTTTGTTTTTGGCACGTTGTTCCAATATTTAGTAAGTCGACTCACAATTTCTTGGTATAAATAGGAGCGAGTGTTTTCATTAGCATTAAGAACAATAGGTGATTCGCTGCTTGATATTGCATTTGAAATTGTTTCAGGAACATAATTTGATAGCGAAGGCCAATTTACCATATCGTTTTCAGTGATTTTCAGGTAACGACTCAACATTAAGTCTGTTAGGAAGATAATAATATGCTGTTTTGAGAGAAAAGCAGAGCCACGTAATTTATCTTGGGCCAGTTTACCAACGTAAAGCAGATACTTCTTAATGTATTGCTGTAACAATTTGGTTGGTAATTCTAGAGGACTAACCAACTCTTTGAAAGCGTTTTCAAGATCATTATCAATGTTACAAGGGCTAACTTGATTTGTAACTAAATATAAATTTTCATATAGCACATCAAATTCGGCCGATGAAGGTGATAATTTTATTTTATATATGTTATCATTAGTATAGGCAGCTGTTGGAAAATATTCATTCTGTGCAACTTTTTGTAAAAAGTCATAATTACCAACTTCTAGATTACGATTAGTAAATAGAATTAACATAACATTCGAATTGTTTAAAAATTCATTCACGCGCGACTTCTTTTCGAGTGATTTAAGTTTTGTTAAGTTATCGATCACATCTCTGTACATCACAAGGGAGTAATTTGCCGAGTTTGCCTGAAATTCCTCTATTGTTATTTTTTTTGGGGTTTCCTGATGTTTTAGTTGTATTAAATGTGTGAGAGTATTATTTTTCTGCGTCCAATGTAAAACTATATCACTGAAAACTTCACATTCATCAACATTCATTGCAATGAACATTTGTTCCGTGTCGGGCCCACAAAAGCGAAGAGACATTAAGGCCGCCATTTTTAGTTCAAATATTCCACCAGAATCTAGTCCGGAACGGCTGGTATATTCCTGAAAATACCATGAATATTATTATTCATTTATATGTAAGGTATTAGAGTTTTAGCATATTTGGCATTTTTGGAAAACTAGCTGATGCTGTGGGCTACACATCACGCTGGTGTGAAGAATGTAAGATATAGAAGTGACGGAAAGTGCATTTTAAAAACGTTTCTCAATTACTCTTTCAACCAGAAATTTATTATAATCTTACCTTCTGAACTAATGGCTTTATGTAATTTGCTATTGACGGTGATATATCCACACTGAAGTCCGCTGTGTTGGCATCAGCACCACCACCGATTAGCATCTTTACTAGCTGAAATTGACCGTTTGCTACAGCCAGTTGTAACGGTGTCGTACCACGCTTGTTAGCTTTATTAACATCGGAAGATTTTTCAATAAAAACTTTTACACAATCTACGCTGTTCCATTCTACAGCCGTATGTAATGGTAAATTTCCTTCATTGTCGCATTCGTCAACGTTTGCTCCTAAATTGATGAGGGTTGAAACTATCGCAACGTTATTGCAGTAGGCGGCTGTATGAAGCAACGAATATCCATTCAAAGTATAGGTTGTTAGGCACGCATTGTTGTCAATTAACAATTTCACTATTTCTTCTTGACCATATTTCACAGCTCTATGGAGCGGCGTATAACCTTTATTATCGTTAAGTTCTAAGTGCGACCCATTTGAAATTAGAAAGGATACCACATTTTGGTGTCCATATGCAGCGACATGGAGTGGGGTTTCCTTTTGTTTGTTCAAAACATTGGGTGGTATGTTATTCAGAAGAATCTCTACTACATCTAAGTTTCCAAATGCTGATGCAGTATGAAGAAGGGTGTCCCCGGATGCGGTGCAACATAAAGATGAATCAACATCTTTACAGTGGTACAACAACCGGAATAGATTATTATAATGATATTTGATGCAGAAATAAAGCAGTACATCTTGAGGCATTTCGGCTAGCAGTTGTGAACTATTAACGTCAAACGTTTCAACTGTAGAGAAGTGCTCTAGTATTTCTAGAGATCCAGAGTGATCCGCATACTGAATCGGCGTCCAGGATAAAAATTTATCTTTTTTGTTGATTATTTCTCTTATTTCCGGGGTTTTTAACAACAGCTGTACAATTTTTTCTGTTCCAGTTCCTTTAGACCTGTAGCAGCGCTGGCGAAGAAAACTGAGTTTTGAGTCGGTTGAATAGTAATGTCGCCTACCCCACTGAGCAGCAAGATGCAACGATGTTGTAAAATCTTCGTTTATATTTTCACTATAATTGATTTCCAAGCATCTTGAAACTTTGTCGTAGTCATTAGCTAACACAGCCTGCTTCAGTGTACTTCCGTTTTCCTCTTCCAAAATTATCTGATAGAATATGTACCTAAGCGACACCAGCTTTGCGTTGAAAAGATATTCCATGAGCTTTTTATTACATCTTGCTTCGTCTATTTCAACCAAAGCTTTCGCTGCGATATAGTCTCCAATGGCTTTATGGACAAAAACATATTGATATTGGTCATTGACATTACATTTTCTGATTAATCCAAAACTGCTGTAACCTGACATGATGAAGCATTCAATATCGTCTGCAATAGACTCCTCTTTAACGATGTTGTTGATTATCTCTTTTGGAAAATTATTGTACAAAGCACATTCTCTGACGAATTTGTTTAATCTTTTAGTTAAATACTTGTCAAAATTGCCACGTAGTTTACTTTTTTCGAAATATTTCTTTATTTCAGCTTTTATAAAGTTGTCACATAAACTTAATATATTACTGGAATCGGATGAACTCTCGCAGAACATGTACAGATACAACGGTATTTCAAATAAATCTGGTTTGTTATTCAGTATGTTCTCTATTTTCTCGTCTGTGAAGTTATACTTGCGCAGAAATTCATGTTGTTCGGTTTCGTTGAAGGAATTCAATGTAAAAGCCAAAGTTCCTACCTCATTTTCTATCTCTTCTTGAACACACACTCTGCTAGTAATCCACAGTTTTAGATTTAGGTCACATATTTTGCGTACGAATTTTAGAACTTCATTTTTACATTCTGTTGAAATTTCGTCAATCCCATCAATTACTACCAAGATAAGTTTTTTACTTAAATGCGCGTCAAATATGTTTGCCTGGAGATCATTCTGCATACATGTCGGGTCAAAAAAATATTGCAGTTGTTCTAATACGTTTGTTGTTTTAGTTTTTAAAAAATAGTCACTATGGTCTACGAGCCGTATAAATACTACCAGTTGGTTTGTTTCTTGCATAGCCAACTGGTACATCATTTCTGTTTTACCATATCCCGGGTCTGTACTTAGAACATTCACGGTGCCATTTATCGATGTTATATCTAATTTTGGAAGTTTCTCGGACGACATTCTGAATTTTCTGATAGTGTTTATAGCTTCCTTTGTACTAATCCATTGTAACAAAACTGTTTCTCCAAAAAGATGTAACTTAATAAGATGAACATTTTTGCTTGTTAATAAACAAACTTTCTCGAATGCTTTATAACAGTCGGCATCGTCATCGTTTGCAATTAAAACTATTCGGTGTCGAACAAATATAGGGCACGTTAGGTTATTGTCTTTCTGATTTTCCCAGCAACCACTGACGTCTACATCTGGTATGTATTCTAAAGTCCGCACCGTTGCATCACATCCATAAATAATAAGAATATCCGTTCTAGATTTTAAAATTTCCGTATTCAAGCCTATGGCCGGGATTTGTCTGGATATGTGATGGGACGTTGCCTTTATACTTTCGTATTCGAAGGTAGTGCCTACATTGCAATTGGTTGTCAGTATTTGTATTATATTATTGGTAGTTAGATAAGTGGCGATCTTTGGACATCTATTGACTAATTCTCGTAATGTCATTTTGTGTCCATGGACATTGATGAGGTGTTCATAAAGTTCAGTAGCATATACATCTTCAACATCGTTCAAACATATCATCGACGATTCCATTTTCTTGAGCTCAAGTGGAAAACTATCTTCGATCGAATCTACTACAACAATCATTTTAAATTTTTCTTCTTTGGTAATCCTCAGTATTGCTTGTATAATTTGGATATCCTCTTCATTGCGAGCTTTAATTACAAGAGGAATTACACCTAACTTCCAAAGTAGGAATTTTCTACTTTTCGGGGAATGGAGGTTACTATCTATATCTTTGCTAAGGTAACACCGTAAGCCAGATGAGTATGGTCCTAGTGCCTCCTTAATTTGTTCTATGTCAACAACTTGGTCTCGTAGAATTTTCTCCATATCGGAAGTAGCAAAAATATCTTGGTTTCTTATTATGGCTGCAAAGACGAAGTTTAAAAGTTTGCTGTCTGAACATTGCAGTGCTATAAAGGTCTTGTTCGTTATAATTGTATTCCATTCCCTATACGAAATATCCGTGAAACATGTGGGTGACTCCTTTGGCGGATTCATTAGTTCCAAGTTTGACACCAAAATTTCAGCCAAATTAAAGCGTATGTGTTTTCCTGTCAGCGTGTGGTATCCATTTAATTTTCCATCTGTCCACAAATCAATATATTCCAAATATTGTTTTAATATATCCGCCAATAATTGGTCTCTATTTAACTGTAGTAAAGAATGTAATTCTTTTATGATCAAAGCGTTTAATTCGTCTTCAGCAGCTTCATTTCCGCTAAAAATCCACTGACTTAAAAATTCTTGACGTTCTTCTTCATTTCCGAGGTTCGATATCAAATGGCTAACATCAAGAACAACTCCTGCATCGCCTTTATCTCTAGTTCGAAATAATTGGCTACAGCCCATAATTTCATTTTGGCCGTTAAGTAATTTACCTTTGATGTTGGTAAATAATATTAAATTGACGCGATCTATGTTTAGGAACAGATTGTTCTCTGTGTTCTGAAGTAATTCCTTAACATTTTGAAACCCTTTAAATAGTTTATTGAGATCACAAATACATTTACTTTTCTTCTCTCTTGGCTCAAACATGTCCATCTTTAATTCAGCGTTGCTGGTACCTGTAACATGTTTTAACTGGAACAAATTTAGGTTTTTCTGACCTCCTTCGAAAACGATAACGACCATATCATCCCACTTATCAAAACCTTTGGCATTAATTAACAAATTGAATTCTTTTTCAGAATTACAAAGACGTAACGCATAAAGAGCGGCTAGTTTTCTTTCGTATACGTGGCCCTTGTTGGATGTGCCATCACTGACGGCATAATCATATACCTGAAAGCCGGAAAATGCAATGTAATAAATATATTTCAATAACACGTAATTGATGTGTTACCATTACAAATTTTATACATGTTATGGAGTATTTTATTGTTATTTAACATTCAATATTTAACGTATGTTTCACTCTACCTCTAGCTTGAAAGTAAAATGTAATGAAACCGTTTAATTTCATTGTAGGAAAGTGAATTGCAACTTGTGTTGCAAGAAATAAATAGCAAATTTACTTGCAATAAATTATAATTCATGAAGACGAGGCTAAAGTTGTTTAAACGGTAGCAGTAACAGTTTCCATATATATAATTGAGAATAGCGTTACCACAGATAACAAACGGTAAGACTTTGATGTCGGCCCAACCACCGCTAATATGTTAAAAGAGCATATACCATCCTCTTCAGACCTGCTGCATCCATTAATAGAACGAATTTAGATACAATAAATATTCTCCTTCTCCTAACTTCCTTCAAAATTATGCTGAATGGATAAGTAGTTTTACAGATAGAAACATTCATAAAGAACAAAGTGGATTTCCAATGGGGCGACCTTCTATCGACAATATTAACAACTTGAGGGTCATGGATCTATGGAATATCAAACACTGTTATGGATTTCAAATGAAGATTACGAAAGTGTATTCGATTCTACTCGGTGATTTGTATATGGATTGCATTAAAAAACAGAGAACTGACAGATAAATATAGATGTCGCGATTTGCATAAATGCAAGTTGGTATAACTATTTTTAGAAAACACAGTACTGGAACAAGGGTGTATTTTGTTCCCTTTGTTATAATAATATATTAAATTATAGGTAACACATGCAGTGGTAAAAGAAAAGAAATCACTTGGAATTTGATGGACATTTTAGAAAACTTAAAATACGTGGATGATACAGTTTAATATTACATACTTTACAGCAAATGCGGAAGAAACCACACACTCATCAAATTGAATTAAGTAAGAAGGTTTTGAATAGAAACAAAGCCAAAACAGTGTTAATAATTGTAAATGTGCACCCTACCAACAATTTATTCTATGAAGGTGAAGCCGTAGAAAGGATAAGCAGTTAATTTAGTTGGGTAGTGTATTAAACTATGATGGTGGATCTATGCAAGTCATTGAACAGCGGTTAAACAAAGTTACGAGAGTCTTTGTAGCATAAACAAGATCCGGGGTGCAAGTAATATCAACGTAAATAGCATCGCGTCGTGGTGCGCAACTAGTAAAATTAGGAGGAAATTAAAAACTGTTAGAGTTGAAGGTACTTTTAATTTTGGTGGTTCAAAACTGTAGAAGAAGAAGAACTGAAAGCAAGAACGACGAAAGAGATATGAACGTGAAAAAATGACATAGCAAATATGTATCGTGAGTTGGCTCCCACATTCCAGAAAACAAAGAAGGGGACACAAAGCAGCGTTTGGGTGAAACCGCAAGGGACGCCCAAAAATAACATGGCCCAGAACAGTTATAGAGGAAACAAAATATGACAAGAGCAAAACTCAAGAAAATTGCAGAAGATAGCCAAGGACGGTAGGAGTTCGTCAACACCTCATGTCCATTTGGGGAATAATGGATCTTATCATTATTTAGATGGCGACAGCAGCGGAAACTTCTAAGTCAATGGCCTACGTAATGTAAACAACTGGCTTCATTGCACTTTTTGAACCAACTATGACTTATTTGGATTCTCGATTTTTCTGAAGTTGTACAGTCAAAATAAATTCTCTTTGGGGCGGTTGGATAATTTTGAAAATTCAAGTGGTGTTTCAAAGATTTTAAATATATAAAGGACTTGGTTTTGAATAGAAGTGGAGCTCCATTTAATAAAAGTCTAAGTTATTTGGCAATGAAACAAACTCTTGTCTGATAACTTCAAGGTAATGCGAATGCTATTCGATGATAGCGTATCATGTTTATCTACATTCATATGATAATCTTGTCTACTTATCTGCAATTTTAACGTTTCCATGAATTCGTTTTTTCCTGTAACATCTAATCTTATTTTTGGTGCGCGGCCATACTTTATACCTTTGATAACAAAAACATAAGTATCTATAAAATATTTAGCCATTAGATAAGTGTATGCGCATCTAAGAGATATGACCAAATAGAGAGAGGGGGCGAAGAAGATAGAGTGAGTGTAAGATAGGAGGGGAGAGAGAGGAAGGAAGAGACGAGAGAGAAGAAAAGAGGGAGTGAGCGTGAAAGAGGAGAAAAAGGAGAAGGTCGGCAAAAAAATTTCCATAAAAGTGGGTTAAACCCTATTGAAGATTCGTAATGTGTTCGATTTATCTAAAGTAATAATTACACTATTTTCGCTAAATACTACAAACACGAAGTATAACTGTTTCGTATAGCTTTGTAAACCCCCGACGTCGTAGACTGCTAAAATTTTTGATTTTTTATTAATGAACTGTAAATACTTTAATTTAATGCGTAACAAATCAAATTTTTTGTTGATTTTGTTTGTTTAATAAAATCAAATTTAAAAGAAAAGTGTAGTTCTATTACAAGAGAATTTAAGTAGCTGGAACGTATTTCAAATTGAAGCTCTTGGTGGGGTCTTAAATATTCTTTAGTAAATAGATTCAGAATCCTTTTCGTTGTAAACTACAAAACAACTTTTGATTTTCTTACGGTGTTCATTCGGATGAAGTAAATATGAAAATTCAGATGGAAATAAATGTCTAGATACTACGTAGTATTTTTCCTTTCGTAGTACTTTGAGATTTTCGACTATTTATTTGAAAATTTAAAACAAAAAATAGAAATCCGTTCCTATATGAACCGGAAATATCTTATTACTGACGGCAGTAGATTCAAAAAAGTAATTCAAAATTACTTCACAAAGAGAAAATACTTTTATTACAAGGCGAATGAATTTAGGGATATTAAATTTGAATGAAAGGCATTTTCTTACAATTTTCATATGCACTTTTCAGATAGTAGTATTGTTATTTAAATGGCATCATAATCCTATCTCTGGTTTAGGGAGATGGTACGGGACAATTACACCCACGTAAAACTGAACAATTAGAGTATTTTCCATTAGGAGCCTCAAAAATATATATAACTTTTCATCTAAAATTACAATGCATAAAAAATTTATCTGTAATAATTTTAGGAGATTTCTTCTTGGGAATCATCAAAATTGATTCAAATAAATTTAAGAAAAAAGCTCTGCATATTTTCAAAATACTGGGCGGCTTTAATGTTTCTGTCTATAAACATAGGGTTGGGCAAAAGTACGGAACAATGAAAATATCGACAATTTTTTACATGAAGGTTCCAATTAATATCGGATGCGATGAAGGTATTGGTGGTTTAACCGAAAATGATATCAACTTTTCTATCTTAAATAGAATACCCTATACATTTTAGGGTATGTCCATAGAACTATTTTTTGTGAGTTCTGTACTATTAAGGTTTGATGCCTTCATTTTTAATAATTCTAGAGATATTGGTTGGTTGGTTTTTGACTGGGAGAGATCTAGGACGCGGTTTTCCCAGCATCTCTTTGTATTCAGGCTGTATTAGACCCATTGTACACTTTAGCTATACATTTTGCCTACCCGGGTTGTTTCAGCCCCACTAGTGATTTTTAACATCCGTCATACACCGCAGTGGCATGCACTAACCTACGGCTATACTTCTGATCCTATAGAAGGCGCACTTTTAGATTTTTCCCGCTATAAAAGTCGCACCGAACTCGGCCGGATTCGACCCCGCGTTCCTTGCATCTAAAGGCAAATGCGCTAACCACTAGACCACCGAGGCCGGCTTCTAGAGATATTAAACGATAATGTTTCGTAATTATTATCTGGCAGCTCATGAAATCAAAATAATGTGACTAGAGTAAGCAGTTTTATAAAGTTATCAAATTTTACTGCTTTTGAAAAAGAAGGGGATGCAACTATTAATATTTGGTTCATTCAGAACGGAACATCTCCCCATTACGCTGTAATTGTTCGGCATTCTCTAATCGAAATATTTAGGTGGATAGGGCACAGGGGTTTCATTGAATGGCCCGCCCGTTCTCCGGACTTGAATCAATTATATTTCTTTGTTTAGGACATTTGCAATTCAGAGTTTATATCGAAGGAGCAAATTATTTGAACGAATTGGTGATGGTGGATGAATGATGGTCATTTTGAACAATTTCTCATGTGCTATTATTTGTGTTGTTTTATTTGTTTTGTGGTCATGATTGTTAAGTAATAAAATAAATTATGAATTATTATTGTTGAGCGTTTTGTTCAATATCTCAAGAATTATTCAAAATAAGAGCATCACGCCTCATACCATTGAACTTGAAAAAAAGAATCCTATCAATTTATTAAAAAATATAGAGAGTATTCCTTTTAAAATAAAAAACCTTCTTGTAGAAAACTTTGTCTAAATCGCGATTGTTGTATTAGAGACATTTGCATTGTTCCGTACTTTTGCCCAACCCTGTACATACGTACACGATTTAGGTACCAGAAATAGATATGCAACTGTTATTAACATTCGACCTATGCAAGATTAAGTGATGTGGACTTCAAGAACTGGAGTAGGGTGCTCATTGTTATAAACAATAACCAATAGTGGCGCCATCTCGACGCGCACGACCACATTAATCAGTATTTATTACAATTGGTTACACAGCTACGTAGTTGCCTATGTTGTAACCAAAAATAAATATAAATTACTTTCGGTTTTCGTCAAATATTTTTTATCAATTGGGCAAAAATTTTTTATCAGTTGAGCAAAAGTTTGTAGGTAAATTCTGACAACATGACAAAAACTTGGTGTTTTCATAACATTTATAAAAATTGAAATGTAGGATTTTAATTTATTTTAATCAAGTTTTGCAGTTGAACTGTGGTAATTTTTCCTAAATATGTTATTTAGTTTGTTACACACAATTTTTGGGGGTGTTTCTTAAAGAGAATGTTTCAAAATCAT
>JABXWE010056594.1:0-16600 GCA_014611495.1 Limonius californicus | reverse complement strand
TTTTATAGAGCTTTTGTTTTTCTTTTTTCATATGTACTAAAGTTTCATTCCACCAAATAGCTTTATTGTTATTTTGCTTTTTGTTCTTAGTGCTTCTTTAGCCGCTGTGTGTATTGAGTTAACTATATGCTTGCTCAGATTATCCGCCGATTCGTAATCGAGTTCTTCTCGTAGTAGTAGTAGTTCTTCTCCAAAACGTCCAACGACAGGGTTATTAATTCGTCTAGCTGTTCTTGCAATCAGATCGCCAATTACAATTATTTCTCGATTTTGTCCGGTTTCATTTATTTGATCAGCAAATACTTCTTGAAATTTAGCTTTTTCTTCTATGATTTCATCTTCATTTTTGCGTATACTGCACATATCAATATTTTTCTTTGATAGTTATTTCTTTATATCACTGTGTTGTTTAAAGTTTTTCACGATTGCCTAATGGCTCATATTTTCCTTTTTTTCGTACTTTGTCTCACTATATTATGTTTCTGCTATCTTAGTGTGTATTCGTGCTCCTGTTTCTAATTTTAATCTGTATTAAGTTTCTTCTTAAACTCATGTCGTAGATTATAATTTTGCAGTAATGTTCTTTGCTTTGCTTTAGTTTCCTTCAGTTCTTCAGTTGCTCACTAATATTCTTTCCACTCACACAAGTTTTTCTTCATTTTTTTTTGATTCCTATCCCATGGCAGAATGTTCATTTTAGTCCTCGCTCTTCTTCCTCTCCTAATCTTACGTACTTTGCTTGTTGTTAACTTTTCTTTAACTTCCCTGTTTATTTCCCATCCACTGTGCTTTCCTACTTTTAATTTTCTTTTTCAGTTTTTAATTATCTGCACCTTTCTTGCTTTAAATTGTTTTCTTTAATTAATTGTTATTTATTGCTTCAGTAGTTTTTGTTATGGTCGCTTCAATTTATTTTAAATCTTAGTTTCTAATAAAATTATACATTTATTCTTTGTTTTTTTCAGGATCTGTTTAATTTAAATTTTTTCTTCATTCTATTCCATTCATAATTTTTTTCTTTATTACATTTGTCTTCGTTAGGTCTTATTCTTTGTTACTGTTCTTCTTTTCAATACCGTCGTTTTCTTAATTTTGTGTCAATTCTCTCTTCTTGTTCTTCTGCCTTCGTTGTGCTGCTTTTGTTAATTTTCTTTTCAAACTTTTTTTTACGTTTAGTTTACACCAATCTCCCTTTGTTTGATTTTTTGTCTCTTTTATATTTTCTGAATTAGTTGTCAACCTTTTTTCTACTGTCCTACATTGCCTTGAGTTTTAAAATTTTCAATCTGATAAGTTTGCTTTGGTTTGGTTATTATTTAACTTCTCCTCTTTCCTTGATATTGTTTAAAGTTTCTCTTATGCTTGTTCTTTTTTCTTGTATTCTCATTGTTCTGCTCCTTGCTGCTTTAGTGGCATCCTCTAAACGTGCGACGGTTTCTTTAGATAACTTCTTTGTTTTTCATTAGCTATTAATTTTGTTGCTCTCTGTCTGTTCTACTGATTATCTCTCCTCATCTGATCCTTTGTCCTTCATTTTCTCTTCTTGTTTTTTTTCTCTCTTGATTATCTTCCTTTCTCAATTTGTACGTTTATTTCGATATTTTCCGATTCCTTTGCTTTATTCGTTTATAATTACCTGGCGACATATACGATGTAAACTTTGAGAAGTTTCTTAAAGCATATTTGTACGATGCACTTCATAATAAAGTTGTTACAATGATTTATTAATATTTTTATTTCCATAGACTACAAAAGTGTCCTTGCGCAAGAAATTAAGACATTCCACACAGTTCACGTTCGCAATATGATAATGTTGGTGCAAGCAGATTAGAGTGATGAAACCACACATATCCAAGTGTCTTGAAAAAAAGATAACAATGGGTCAAAAGGTTGGTTAACGCTACTATATAAAGTTCACCTTTCTAGATACCACAATTAGTTGAATTCGCTTGTTCTTACCTCTCCGGTAGCAACATGGCCAAGTTCGCAGTTCTCTTCTTCGCCGCTTTGGCTTTCCAAGTAAGATTACATTTATCCATATGTGTTATTAATATTAACATTTTAAAATTTTTCTTAATTTATTTCGAAAAAGTATACAAATAGAAAAATATGTCGTCTTATGTGTTCCGGTTTAAAATATCCCAGCTGCTCAGGGCTGTATTCGTGTTTTTCTTACCAATTACGTTATATTTTGGAAATAATATTAACTAGAATTGTTCTATAATGATAATTTTATGTTTTCTAAGGCTGCTTTTGCTTATTCCTACAAATACCAAAACCACCAACTGCATGGTAGCGATGTCCAGCATTTGCTGACCGAAATTCAAACTGTGAGTCGCCAAGCAGCTGGAGCTATCCAAAATATTGAGAGCAAGGAACACAGCCACATTCTGTACTCCCAAGCCAACGAATTTGCCCACTATGTACATGAAATTGTATACCATCTTCAACATGCTGTAAGTTGTTAATTTTCCTTGAATAGTAATCGTTTTAGACGTTATAAAATACAGAACTATTTTGAAAGGAGAAAGCTTTGTTTCGTGTGAAACATAATTTCGGATGGTTTTTAGATCCATCATGGTGAACAAGCACACAGCCAAGAGGTACTCGAACACGCTGTAAGAACCCTCAGCGAAGTTGTACACGCAATTGAACAAGCCATTCACCATGAACCCAGTGAACTCAAAGCCGAATTCGTTGTTCAAATCCAACATGTTGTTACCGAAGCCCAAAAGTTGGCCCAAGTAGTTCAACAAGAAGAATCTGATTCCCATCGTAAGTTACGTTCGCTATTAATGTGTCTTGGTACTGAATCATTTCTTCTTGATAGATATAGGAGAAGAAGTCCAAGACGCTCTTGATGATATCTTGGCCGCTATTCAACAACTCCAAATTCGCTATCATATTGAAATCGGAAGCCAACAAGAAGTTAAGAACCATATCCAAACCGTAACCAACCGTGTTATCAGCACCATCCACGGTGTCACTGCTGATAGCGAAGATGATGTAGAAAATCTTGTCCATTATGCTCATCATTATGGCCATCATCTTGGTGATATTGTCCATAAACTTCAAAACGGAGTAAGTAGAATCGGTGCTAAAATGGCTAAAAGCTATACCTACTAAACTATATTAGCTGTATAGCTTCTAGCCACATCGTCAAATATTTTAATTTATGTTTTGTTAGGTTTATACAGTTACTTTTACCAGTTGTTTATTTGGACATTCGTTCTATACCTTAACATGTCTGGGATATTCTTCATCCTTAATTTTATCTATTTCATAATCTTTGTTTTACGTGTTGTTACGTTCTTCTTTATTGTTCCCTGTTCCTTGCCAGAATACAGACTACATTCGCATGCTTGCTTTATATTATCTCTTATTGCACTTCCTACGATTGTATAATTAATACAAATATTTCTTTAGGCTCGTAGCCACAGCATCCACGACGAGCAGGTCCGCAACGTTCTCGAACAAGTCAGCAGCAATCTTGGTCAAATTCACAGCTCCCTCGAACATATTGATTATCAATCTCAAGGTATCTATGGCCAAATCGATGATAGTCATCATTCCCAAGACTATGGCCGTATTGGAAGTTCTCTTGGACACACTGATCGTCATTCCCAAGACTATGGTCGCACTAGTGGTTCTCTTGGACACATTGATTATCATTCCCAAGACTACGGTCGCACTAGTGGTTCCCTTGGACACATTGATTATCATTCCCAAGACTATGGTCGCATTGGTGGTTCTCTTGGACACATTGATCATCACACCCAAGACTACGGTCGCGTTGGAGGTCCCCTGGGACGTGCTGATTACCATTCGCAAAACTATGGCCCAATTGGTGGGTCCCTTGAACACATTGATCATCACACCCAAGACTACGGCCGACTTGGAGGACGTGTTGCACAACACTCCCAAGAAGGTTTTGGTCCAGCTGTAGGATCCTACGAACATGTTGTACTTGGACACCAATACCAAAAGACTTTCGGTCAGATTGGAGGAGCCTACGACCAAGTTGGTCATCAGGTCCAAGGAAGCTACGGAAATCTCCTTAACCAAATCAGGCAGGTGGTTCAAGTTTTAGAGAGCAGTGTTCGTGGTGTTGCTGCCCAACTTCAACGTTTGGTTCAACTTGCCCAATCTAGTAGCATCAAGCAAGAAGGTAAATATTTTATTTGTTTCTGGTGATAGCGTACAGTATGAGGTCCGAAACCTGTTGTTTTTAATTTTGCGTCATTACAATGAGGATTTTGTAACAAAAGAGGAAACCAAAACAAAATATGTGGATGTAAATAAATCAGGGAAACTAATTTTTATATTTATTTCTTGCAGAACACCACAAAGTCAGTGATTTGATCCATTCCGTAATTGCCCATTCTCTTGTTGCCACCAGGCAATTGGAAAGACAAGCCAACCACACCATTCACTATGGTAACAATGTTAACCATTTTGACTACGTTAACCAAGAAATCTAAACAGTTTTTTGTTCACACTAGATGTTTATAATCTTATGATTATATTTCTGGTTGAATGTTTCAATAAAATGGATTATTATTTCGAATCATTGTGTCTTATTTTACTTTATGGGTTTACATTTTTAATAGTAACTAGCACCAATGGTGTACCTAGAGGTAACTAAAGGAAAAATATGGACAAAATAACTAAAAAAATATTATCATTATTGCTAGACTTAAGAACTTAAGTCTAAAGACTTTTAAATACTTTCCATAGAAATATTTCAGCAATAACACTCCAATAATAAAAATGTCATGCCTTCCCCTTTTTCTGTCTCTCAATCCCTCTTTTTATTTTAATCCTTTAGCTAGCGAGATAGAAAACTCTGCCGTACATGGGGATAGTTGAAATATGATAAATTTCGTTTAAAATTAAAAAGTAATACTCTCGTTTGTAACTATGCAACTGGCAGTATTATTTAAAACAGGTTGACTTTTTTTAATTTTAATAATCGCTTAAAATGTGAAATACCTAAAATGCTGTTTTTAATTTATTTTAATAACGGGGTAAAGTTTTATAAATAGATGTTTGTATTTCGAATAATAATTGGGGCGTTGCTGTAACACAAATTAATTGTCTTGTTTATTGCAAATTTGCAAAGTAATGAAAATATTTTGTTGCATCAGCTTGTCCTAAAGACACAATAACCAGTTATAATTCGATACAGCAGTAATAATAAGTATCGCCGTCAGTAACAGTGCTATTAGAAAATAATACGATTAAGGGGTACAGAGGTTCAGTTGTTTGTTTAAACAAATATATAATTACTCTGTTATCTCTTCTTTTGACACTTTTATCTAATGTGGGCTAACATTTTAAATTTTTTTGTGGTCATTCATCTCCTTAATTAATTATTTAGCTGATCTGCTAACAATGTTCCAGAAACTTTGTTAGAGGTACTGACAAATCATTAAGACTATTAGTACTAACTACTGATTATATAATAATGAATAACAGCGTTTACTTCTATTATAGTTGTACCAACTTAAATATTTATAGCAACTGTGGTTTTGATTGTAATTGTAGTAACTGCTATTACATTCTTGGGCTTGAGAGGTCAAGAGGTCTTATAATTATACTCTAACATTCAAATTAACGGAATTTATTATCAACTTTGTTGTTAAAAGTTTATGTTGCTAAGTTAAAACTTCTATTGGTTTTTCTGATATTCTTCAAACTTATTTTTTTTCCTTATTGGATTTTTTTTACTGACGCCTGCAGATAAGAGTGTATTATGACATATGACGGAATTTCTTGCATGTGGCATTTATGGTTCTAGGTGAAAATCCCGAAACAAAAATCCCGAATCAAAAATCTCGAAAGACAAAATCCCGAAAACAAAAATCTCGAATGACAAAAATCTCGATTGACAAAAATCTCGAAAGACAAAATCCCGAAAACAAAAATCTCGAACGACAAAAATCTCGAATGACAAAAATCTCGAATAATCCAGATTTTGTAGTTATTACGTTGTATACGTATTATACAGCGTGATTCACGTCAGAATACGCGCCTGAAAGGTCAACAATATGCAACGCCACCTACATTTCCGTGTGTGCGCCGATTTCTAATATCTCTAATATGATTCTATTTAATTTTTATTTAGAAGTTACTATTTTATTTTTATACTATTTAATTATAAATGTATACACTGGACATGCGCTGTGGAAAAAATTATACATTTAAGTTTAAATTGTGGGCCATTCCTCTTAAAAAATCTACACCGTTGGTGCCAGCATTTCGAGCACACAATTTTGCAGCCGGACTGTCACATCCCTGTAATGTTTCTTCTGTGCAAATACAGTTCTTTCCTGAATATATTGTTTAATTGTGATGTCATTTAGCTGCTGTTCCTTTTTTAAGCAGTCTATCGATTTCCAAATGTTTGGATGGTTAGCTGAAACAACTTCGTTAAACCGCCTATACCATCCTTCAACGCAATTTTTGGTTCGTGGTAAACCTATATCTATGATTGGAAACGAATATTTATAATTTGAGGTTTTTGTCATTCGAGATTTTTGTCGTTGAAGATTTTTGTTTTCGGGATTTTGTCTTTCGAGATTTTTGTCATTCGAGATTTTTGTTTTCGGGATTTTTGTTTCGGGATTTTCACCGGACACCGGCATTTATTTATCAAATTTTCTGTCATATGTTGCGTGCTAATACAGCAATAGCATTTAACTGTGCAACAAATTTCCGTATCTGAGATTAAACCAAGTTATCTCTATATTGTTTGGACTCGTGAATATGAATATAGCCAGAATAGCTCGAGTTTTTGAAATATCTATAACACAAGCTTTACACGTTTTGCGTATACATACCCTAATATAATGATATTTTCTCGCAGAGAAAGTGATTCCAAAGATAGTCTGCTAACATTGCTGTGTTCCATTTCCCTTGTATCCTTTTTCGAGGGTAGACACGTTCCGATGAAACTGTTCCCAGTGCTCCTCACTGATAGCCGGAAAAAAATCAGGTGAAAGTGCAGAAAGGGTAGTTTCAGTAACATGTTGCGCCCTAGGCTCTGCAAAGAGGTTTCTGCAAGTTCCTTGTAATTGTCAGCTTTACTGTTGTTTAGAAAGTTCGTGGCCACTTTCTGGAAAGCATTCCAAGCTAACTGTCCAGCATCTGTAAGGATATCATCAAAATGCTTACCTCGGAAGTTACCTGTGGATTAACCGTCTTACTGTGGAAATAATTTTAGTTACGCGGAAGGCGGAAATGGGTCATTAGTGATGTTTTTATATCAATTTCAATCATTGTCAAGGCGGTGTGAGGCAAAGCTAGGCTAGTTTTATGCTAAGTACTACAGGGTCCGACTCTGCGTGTTACCACGTTGGTGCGGAACCTTGCTTAACCTGGCTGCTGTGTGGATGTATTTGTTTATGGTCTTATTACTCCTCTAATGGGTCCGTAATACGAAGAGTGCCATTAATTTGAAGCCCAATGGAGATCGTGACCAAGTATCTACCACCCAGGGAATTAGGGAAATTTTCGACCCCTGGAGTGATTCGAACCGCAAAGTGTTTGAACTATTACATCCAAAGTCTGGCTGTCTTACCATTGAGCCATCCCAGCCTTATATCGGTTTTAAAACACCAAAATGTATATGCTCCTAATAAAAGCTTTGACATGATAATGTAATTATAATACCTTTCTCTTTTACAAGTATTTGCAGTTATTGACCTGTAGATTAAACAGATAATAAATTCTGTATCCAAAAATAACGAATTTATCCAATAAAAAATTTTCTTGAAAATAGCGTAAAAATTACTTCTTATACGATTTTAATTTTTTCCAGTAACCTGTGCATGTGACTGACAAATAAATATAAAACAACTATTAAACCTATTAGTATATTCGTTCTCATTGCCTAGCAACCCTTCCAGTCTCAAGTGATTCGAGCGGGTTATCTCAGATATACTAAGAATTTTTCTCACAACTTTTATTCTAAAGCATCTTCATGACATCTTAGAGGAATACGTAAAAATCTAATCCGGTAAGTTTGGTAAACTGCAGAATTATTTAAAAAAAGGAAAGTTCCGGTTTTCGCCGTCTGAGAGTTTGCAAATAATTATCGTTCGGATTCGATAATAAACTGTAGGTTCCCCGTGTTTCTATCGTAGCACTGAGCAGTAACACGTTGAAAAGAAAAGGCCAATGCCCAGCAGGGGAACGAAAAGGCTGTTGATGACGATGTTAACAAAGTGTTGTTAATTTATCACGAAGGTGAAGGAACCTCATCTCATTTCGATCCATGGTCATGCGACACCCTGTAGAGCAACGTAGACAATCAGGTAATATCTGTCCTTTTGCTGACGAAAACAAATCTTTTTGACAAGTAGAAAACCGCAGTAGTTCTTTTTGCTTCTTCATACTTGGCTGTTCTAAATATCGTGGTATTAACGGGGTTTCCAATGATTAAATATTCTCATCTAGTTTTTGTTATAATGGTATTGTTAATACCAGTAGTATTGTACTTTGTTGTTTTGACGATTGTTAAAAGGAATTATGTTTAACGAAACATAATTAACGAATAAATAATACCGCTAATATTAACACAAAGAAAAACGCGTTCAATCATAGAAACCATTTGTAAATTAAATATCCATTATTGCAAGCACAGAGTAGTATACTACAAACATGCAGCGGCAAACTTTCCATGTTAATAGCTCTCGCCATTTCCAAAATATGTAAAAAAATAAAATTTGAAAATATTTTAAGCTGTATTTCAGTAGCCTTAGATTAGAATTTATTTGATACAAAGTCTTAACTTTGTACGAAATATCTACTTCATAGATTACAGTACTTAATGGAGCGATACCTTGTATACAGACTTATTCACATAATTTTATACCCTTGAAAGATGAACAATATGCAACCCAACGTACATACAACGATTTTGTAGATATCAATTACTACAGAATTTGAAAATTATCTGATTTCAACTATTACGATATCGTAATTACGATATCCTAAGTGTTTTTTATTGTTGCATTTTGTATTTTTTATCTACTATAATTATGCAAAAGAACTAATATTCACGATAATGTTAAACGATATAAAACGATTTTAAACACTCGGCCTAAAATCAAATTTTCAATTATACAATCACATGTATTACTGCTGACCATGTATATACTATTTCTCATAATCATAAACAACGTTCCTGTAGGTTGGGTTGTATAATTTTATTATTTTAGGCGCGCATTCTTCCGGTCCATAAATAACAATGAATAGTAGATAGTAATATCTAATTTCGATAATAATATTAACAGAAAGCAAAATACAATTTCTATGTATTTACTACATGGTAATAAAACGACTGTGATAAGATATCTACGATTGCAAAGTATTATTTCTCAAAAACGCTGCTCAGTATCCACTTTTGTTTGTTGTTGTTTCTGCGAATTTCTGTTCTCTTTTTGAAATATCGACGAACACAACGCGTTAAGGCGCTTGCCAGAGTAACAACCAAATTTGGACGACAATTTGGAAAGCGGAAGAGGTACATTATATCCAATATTTGTGGATGAACTAACTTCAAAAGAGGTGCAAATAAAATTCAAAGAAAAATGATGGCGAATATTAAATCTTGGAATACTTGAGATTGAAGAAGAGAAATATAACACTTTTGTGTTTAAAATGAAAAACAACAAAAAAGCGAATAAACCATTAATTGGAACAAATGCAAGTAGTAGTGGAACTGTAATATATTTACTGCAACGTGCTAAGAGTTTCAAACAGTCGGCAAATGTGTCTGAAGACGCAGGTTTCTCTTGGGCCGTTAAATTACTTAAAATATACTAGGTTTTGAAATAGTGTTTCTTTGTGAATAGTATTAAGTTTAGGAAAGTGAATCAAGGCTGCCGATAGCAAGTCAGGTAAATAGGTTTGGTGATGCCATGTTTCGTGAAAAATGACTTTGTACTTAGCACAGAATGGGCAGGTGCATTGTAATGCAACAAACATCAACTATGCTTTTCCGGAAATTGCGGTCACACTCGAGAAATGTGGTAGAATAATTACTTCAACGTAGAATGCATTATTATTGGTCGTTCACGCACAAACTCATTATGGACCCTGTACCTTGTTTATCGAAAAAGGTAATCAGCACGGTTTTGATTTCATATTTTTGCAAAAAAAAATTTTTGTCATTGTGGTGGCTTTCTGGTCAACTGTATGTTCCGGAGTTTCGTCTCGGGATACTACAGAATCACTCGTGAGTCACCCCAGTAACAGTTAAGAAAATTTACATTGCTGCGACAAATCTGAACAAAGACCACGTACGATATGTACCTCTTCTCTGTTTTGCTCATTTGAAAATATGTGCGGAACGAACTGTGCACATGTCTTCCTCTTTCCCAAATCATCAAGTAAAATTTGTAGAATTGTCTTCTTATTCGTAATCAACTCACCTGCCATCATTCAGATGATGATCCTGTGATGTTTTGCCACAATCGATAGACGCCCGGTTTTGCCGTCATCTTGAACATTCTCCCGGCCATCTTTGAAACGTTCAGACCATTCAAACACGTTATTTCGGCTTATAGTGTGCTCTCACAGCACACAGTTTTCAACATTTCATAAGTTTCTGTTGGAACTTCTTCTTATTTACAGTAAAGTTTATTATTTACTTATGGTTCCACGATGACTGACGAAATACGATGTACGAGTTGGGGTCCTGCACAGAGACTGATTACTTTTCGATCTTCGCTTGGCTGCCCTCTACTGATAAAACTGTGAACAATTGTATGTCGGATTACTTAAAAAAAACACATGATTGCCGTGCATCGATTAGGTAATTAGATTGCCAAATTTGGAAATTAAATATTCTTACACAATATATCTAGATAGATATATAATAATATATCTGAAGATATTATCTTTCAATTTTCAGAAATCTCTATTTTACAGTATTAGTAAAGCCACGTTAAAAACAACTGAAAGTTGCAGACTGTAACAATTAAAATAGAGATTGCAGTTACTTTATTACTACTTCCGACATAAAATGAATTGAAGCTTGGCCTTAGCTGTTGTTGGATTAAACAATATTTATTTTATTGACACAACTGTGCATGCAAACTATTTCACAAGAGAATTTCTCACAATATTATAAGCAATAACAATGGAGAGCAATATATAAACTCGGTGAACTTGGCCATTTTTGTTAATATGGTAGTGGTACATCTTTAATTTCTAAGTACCAATTGTGTTTCGTCATTATTATTCCGGAGTTCATCGTTTCAACGTTAATCTTATAACGTCCTCTTGGTGCATGCGGTGGAAACTGAGTGTAATCTGGAAACCAGTTGCAAATACTAAACGGTCCCTGTAAAATACTTGTCATAAAATATTGCCCTTAAAATTACGACGAAAACATTTCAACCTTTTTTATTGGGCATCGAAACATATGCCCACACTCATAAAGAGTGTGCAAGCCAAATATATTTCGTGTAAGGACATCACAAAGATCAAACGGAAAGTAAACTGGAAATAGCCGGTATTCGTTACTTACGAATTTATATGCTTGCGTAGTTACCTAAAACCAATACTTTGCGAACACAGGATTAAACATAAAGCAATGGCGTACCGTTACAAGGCCATGTAAGTTGATTTTCCAAGTTGCACTAACATTGATAGCAAAGTGAGTGCGGTTTAACTTGAAATTTTTTATTATCGGCTTGGATATGTAGCTTTCATTATAATCCATCAGTTCAAATCGTTCACTTATTACTATATAGTCATTCTGAGAATACTGAAACAGAAAACATTACTTCAAAACTATATTTGGTAAATCAAGGTGCTCCGAGAAACATCATCTGTACTAAAAATTCTTTCTAGGTATTACAAGAGGGACCTTGATGGGGCAGGGCTAACAAGCGTTGTCAGTCGAGGTCACAGTGAAATGCAGCTTAAAAGGCCGCGGAGTCAAACCCCGGCTGAGGCGACGACCGTATTTCATTAAATTAAGTTTGGGGTGCATGTTGCTGTTTCTGATCTCGTTAATCATGATCGGGAGAAAATAAGTTAAAAAAAATACAGAGAGAACCAGTTAATAATTTGCAAAAAAGATAGAAAAATATAGTAAATATTGGAAAATGAGACCGGAAATTTAGTAACGAGACGGGCAGGTACTACACAGCGATGGTTAGAACATTACTCGGAGCTATTAGGCACACACGCGAATGTACAATTAAACAATGAAAGAAATGAAAATACACATGAGGCCGCAACAGAAGAGACTCAAGAAGGGATTCTACTAGGAGCAGTAAAAGAGGCTACCCGCAGCTTGGGGTTAGGTAAAGCTTCTCCTAACGATAACATAAAGCCTGAAATGAACAAGTACATGGCCATGGAGAGAGAACGGATGGAGCTGTTAAAGCGAATTCTAGCACAGTATGGAAATCAAAAATCATTACCTTGGCAAATGTCGATGATAGTGCCGATTTTTAAAAAAGGAGACCCTACAGTGTGTGACGACTATAGAGGGGTTATTAGGGGTAGTAGTAGTAGTAGGAGTGTTGTAGCACATAAGTATAATTGAGGTGTTTGTCAAAACTAAGGTTAGAACATGTAATGCCGTTTTAGTCCCAACAGAATTCTATACGGAAGCGAGTTCTGAATACTAAATATAAGATTAAAATCAAAGTAAAAGCCTCTAAGATGAGGTTTCTGAAGAAAATACTAGGTATTATGAAGCTGGGCACAATCTGTAATGACCATATTAGATACACTCTGCAAGTGGAGGCAGGATAGAAAAAAGGGAAAAAAGATAAATTACCTAGTTCGGACATGTGAAGATAATTATTTGGGAAATGGGATGCGATTGGAAATAGGCAAGAGGAAGACCGAAAACAACATGGAACGATGAAATCGAGAAGATTCTCACGGAAAAAGAAGCAGTGAGATACAGGCAAAGCCACAGCACACTATCGGAAAAAATGGTAAAATTTCTTAAACCAATATAACTCAACCTCAACACCTATTAATACAAGAGGGAGCGGATAATTATTTGTGTTAATACCAAACTATTGGAGAATGATATATTAATACTGATTAGTAAATAAGTTATATAAGGTGAAAACGAATTGATAATACTGCAAACTGCAAAGAAAACCAGATTTAAATTAAACAAATTGCCCCGTATGAAAATCAAAACCTGGTTTCTTTGCCTGAGAAAGTAGCATTGCTAACATTATTCTATTTAGTCCTTGTTTTGTCGTATCGTTATTACATATAATAGGGGTAATTTGCAAAGCGGATATTTACTTTAATTTAAACTTTCATTTATACTGCACGAATTAACTCTCTATGTCCTATATATCGTGTTTTTCAATTTTACGTCAATGTAGGCGCTTAAAAGTTCATTGTGAACGCATCAGCTGTTTCAATGTAAACTCACTTTTTTCGTTTGAAGGTTTATGGATTTTTTGCCTGCAGTTTGAAAAGTCAGTATTTTCTCATATTATTCCGTTAGTGAAATACGTAAGTGCATTACAGTTTATCTTTTAATAATCTTAACTAAAACGTAATCATTTTTACAGAACACCTGTCTGTAATCTCTACCTTTCGGTTGTTTGTGTTTAGTAACGAACCTCTTTAAATAAAATGGTTTTGCTATAGGGAAATAAAATTAGCTCAACAAGTTCAGTTGTCAGTTTGCACCTGCCACAAAACAGTGATGAAAGATATCCACTTGTATCTCTACGATTTGCAGTCTGTACAGCAATTACGCGAAGCCGATTATCCTTAGCGGGTCGAATATTGCCAGTGGTTCCTAAATATCCTCAATGACCACTTATGGGAGAAAACTTTTTTCACGGACGACGCCTGGTTTTATTTAGATGGATACATTAATTTACAAAACATGCGTTTATGGATTTCGGAGGAGCCTAATTTAATGATAGATACACCTCTTAATCATCAAAAAATAGAAGTGTGGAGGGCATTTCAAGGCTTAGAATAATTGGACCATAGTTTTTTGAAAGAAAAAATACGACAAAATAGTTTATTGGTTGAAAAAACGACAAATATTTTTTTCGGGCACTTTGACTGCAGAAATGTATCGAGAAGAGATTTTGCGACCCTTTTTCAAAGAGCTTTATGATGATGAACACAGATTTGGTTTACTACAAGAAGACGGAACCACTGTACACACAACAGATGATACCTTAAATATGATACAAGAGTTTTCCGACAGACGAATTATTAGTTAAAACACATTAATAGTGATTAATACCTTATACTGTCAGATCCCGCGACCTCACGCCATGCGATTTCTTTCTGTGACCGTATTTAAAGAACTCCATTTTCCAGCGACCAATACATGACTTGAATGAATTGCAGGACAGAATATTGGAAAAAATTAGTTAAATTAATAACCATCCCTATATGTTAATAAATGGCAGCACTGGGATTGTACGGAGGGTTAGAGAGTGCCTGGGTGAAGGTGGTGAACATTTCGATTGTTTGTTACACATTTTTGTTTATTGCAATTAATTGCATTTAAGTTATTATCATTTAATGGAAATTTATTGTTTACTAAGAAACAATTAACAAACTATTTTCAAATGTTTGCATTTGAATGCCTTATTGTCAAATCTGTTTATAAAAGTAGGGTTAGGTCCTTTCTGTGATATCTTCACAATGAACTTTTCAGTGCCTATTTTGACGCCAAATTGAAGAAATCACATTGTATTATAACCAATGTGCTGTAAAATAGGTAAGTGGCGGTTTTTGACCAAGTTAACGTCTCTCGGAACTCGAATGTCAATAAACGTCATTTATTTGGCGAACAACAAGCCGTGTCTATTTTTAGAATTAACCAACAAACATCTTCGTAGTTTTCATTTGAAGAGAACAGCCTTCACATGCAAAAAGAGAAAACCACGGATCTGCTTGACCACAGTTTTTTATGAACGGCCGTAGTAATTCAAGATTTATTGTTTGAGATAACCGTATGTTTCTGATTGTGAATGTAAACATACCTGTATAAGATTTGTACAAGATCCTCTTGAAGTGAATATTGTTAAAGCAATAACAATTGCTAACATTTTTCCATGCAGTTGCCTATTTCATGAAGAAGCACTGGTCTGTACGTTTGCGTAACTGAATGTTATTATGTACAGATCCACATCCTGATGTATGGTTCGTTAATTTCGGCTGGTGCGATAAAATAATTGATATATAGCGTGCTTTCATTATCTACCATCGTGCAGCCATCCATAGGCTTTCATGTCCCAGGGGCCTCGGTGGTCTAGCGCGGGAACACATTGCCGCTGGAGGCCACAGCGAAATGCAGTCAGTCCGCTGGGCGATCGAATTTCAGCTGGGGCGACCGCATTTCGCTTAGTTAAGTTTACGGTGCATGCTGCATGAATGTTTACTGTGTAAGGGATGCCCGCACCCCCTGAAGTAATGCGAAAGCGGTTCCGAGGGGGGGGGGCGGTAGTATAAATGAATGAGAAAAAAAAGCTTTCATGTCCGATGACAACATCTATACTAACTCAAATATTCAAACAGCTAACTTATATAGACATGCGCATCTTTTAAAGTATATTTATTGAAATTACCTCCGTTTATTTACAATTACTAAGAGCAATAATGTTACAAAGCTATACATACTTTAGTTTTGGCGCCAAACTTGAAATTTAAAAATCAACACAAACAGCCTGTTTTACTGAACATAATCTGCAACTGCCACACCGATGTTTATTTTTCAAATTATGGAAAATTCGTATAATATTGATACATAAATCTTATCTTTATGAAGTTGGTTTATCTGCAGTAGTTTATACAGGGTGTGTAAAAACTCGCGTGCAAGCTTCAGCTAGCGCGATTACTTGGACAAAAATAAGGCAAAATTTTTATTGCGAAAAAGCTCGCAAAGGCTTCCTGAACTTGCACGAAGTCTTCAAAGTTCAAAATTGGTAACAGTAAAGGAAGCTGATTTTTCAAAATCAAGTTACTTGCTGCTTATATTAAGTGATAATAACAATAATTTATTACCACTGATCATTTAAAGGTAAAAGAAATTAACAGTTTTCATCATTTCAAATTAGTTAATTTGTCTAAATGTTTTTACTTGCGTAAAAAAATACATTTTGCAATAGTGCAAATTAACAGTGATATCCTTCAGAGTGCCTTGATGCAATGACAGATAATAAATTGGTCATCTGTCATAATAACGCTTTACTGGCATTGCTAATTATTAATAAGTATGGAGTTTACGTTTGCGGAATATGCTGATATGCAAATGGTTTTTGAAGTTTGCGAGGGAAACGCTAACGCTTGTCCTGCTGAGTATTCCAGAAGATTCCCTGATCGCCGTCAACCTTCCAGAAATGTATTTACGAGGTTAGATCGAAGATTAAGAGAAACTGGAAGAGTAATACCAATGAGGCAGGATACAGGGCGACCTCGAACTCAACGCACCGCTGACCAAGAACAAGCGATTCTAAATGCTGCCTCCGAAGATCCTTGCTGCAGTACTAGAGGAATTGCAAGATTACTTAACATTAACAGTAATAAGACAGTTCATCAAGTTTTAAAAGACGACAACCAATACCCCTACAGG
>JABXWE010056593.1:0-10384 GCA_014611495.1 Limonius californicus | reverse complement strand
GTAAGTCTGTTCGTTACGAGGCGAGGTTTTAGGATAGCACTTGAACAACCGTTTTGAGGAAAATAACTCTACTGTTGAATAAAGATGATATGAACAGTTTCCAGTATGGGAAAGTCCAGGGAGGCAGTCGCGTCCACTTATTTTAATTTGGCCTACTTTATATTTCTTTAAATAAAGGAGAATCTTGTGTTATGCGTAGAATCTGAAGCATACTGTATAATTCAATAATGGAAATTTCTTGGTATGACACATTGATCTACTTATGGTTGCATAGGGTTATTTCATCTTTGCGACCCAACTCGTAGATGTTAAATCAGGAAAAATTCAGTTCCATGAATTTCATAAAATAATCCCAAGTTGACTGAAAATTTCTGAAAATGACGATCTATGTAGGCTCTGGAGTATACTTAGCGAGTTAAAAGACCTCAAACGGCAGCGATAACCAAGGCACTAAACCGTCGATAGATTTTTATAACGTACCATCCAAACATGACCGAAGGATCAGCAGTTTTGCTGCGTCAACATTTACTTTTTGCATTATCCTTTTTGTTATACTACGCCCGGAAAATACTGAACGTACAAGTTGCAATGAAAATCCGACAATTAAGTGTCAATTACAAATCATACCGTTAAAGATAAATCCTTAATTGTTTAATAACAATGGGAAGATTAGACTACAGAATCAGTGACACAAATCTCAAAAGAGCGCAACCCTCCAACATTGAAAGTTTGTACCAATTTACTCTCAATAAATTCAGCGCTCGTTCAACAGGTGGAAAAATACGCGTGGGTGTTATTTCTATTATTTCCATTAGAACAAAAGCTTTCAATAGGTTGAAGTGAAGCCACCCCTTGCACATAAAACTATATGCCACGCATTCCCTCCCTAACCCAGCCTTGTTGTTCTTATCGCTGTAACTGGAGATACTTCCAAAATCAACGCTTCGGTTAGGAATATTCTTCAAGCGTGAGTAAATAAATTTACAACAATATGGAACACCCTCAAGCATTTTCGTTATAAGAGGGAATTAACAGGTAAGATAAACATAGCGACAAAAATGAAGAGCAAGCGTTGCTATGGAACAACCCAATTTCGTGTTTGTACGCCAGGGACTTGGATTACAGAGTAATTAACGCTATTGAATGCAGACGTTCCCATGTTTACTCTCCGCACTTGCTCTACTTAAAAGTCAAATTCAGACTCCAGGGAAAACATGGAAACATCAACAAGAAAGTGAAAGGCAAATTCTTGTACCTTAGATTTAGAATTTGAACTCGCACAATAGCAGCATGGGTAGGATAAACTGTGTAGTGTTTGAAGTTTGTGCAAGGAAATATGTATTGAATTAACACAGTATAGTAGCGGAAGTAATTTGTATATTTATATATTTTCCAACTTACAAACGGCATGAAGGAAGAGTTGTTAAAGTAAAGTTGATTTAGCGTTGCAAATCAACAATATGATTTTGTACCGAATCCTAATGATGGTTTCAGCACTATTTTAACATTTGAATTGTATACTCTACCAAAATATTTTGTCTATCTGTACTAATTAAAATCATTTATAAACACTTATTTTCTGAATATCTATTTGTCAAAAAGTTGTTTGCTATATTGTGTTTTTAAAAATGTATGCAATTTTTACATAAATTCTATGCCTTTAGGAAAATGATAATAATTTAAGCCAGGAAATATTCTAGGTGCAATCTGTGGTGTTTAACTTTAGACTGATAGATCAAACATTTTTGGTGTTAAAGTTTTCCGTTTATTTTAAAACGTTGAAGCCCTAGAATGCATGAAAACCTTAAAAATATACTGTATAATCGTAAAAACAAATAGTAAAAGGCTCAGCTGAACACTAATTAAGCACTACTTGTGAATGTGCAAAATACCTAAAAATTAATAGATGTAAACAAAGTGTACTCTAAAGACAACTGTTATATATATTTCACTTCCGTATTTTCTGAAATTTAATAAAAATAAGTACAATTTTAAAATAACAAATAAAGCGCTTTAAACACCTTATTCCACATAAAGGACAGGACTAGTGGTTTGTTAAATTAGATGTTTACAAATTAATCGGTTCACAGTGTAATTCTGAATACATAGGCCCGACAATTAGAATTAGATTTTGATACCCGATACAAAGAACACATTCGCTCATACAAATACAAACACCCAGAAAATTGTAACTACGCTAAACACTTATTAGAACACAGTCATGCATTGAAATCAACTAATATGGTAACATGTTTACATTTCTGTGATGATAGAAGTGAATTGGATATACTCGAGGCAAATATACCTTTAATGAATGAGTAAATTGAGCTGATACATTTCTGTCTATTGGATGTTTTAGCATAGAAAATGAGACCCAACATCCAGTGTGCCGATTCCCCAACTACATACGTTTGTATTTGAAAATGACCCTTCATATCGATGGTGTTCTAACAATATCTCCTATGTGAAAATTACAGGAAATACAAAACAAGGTGTTAGTTTTGTTTTTTATACTGATCTTGCCAGTAGGGTCTAAAGCATTTTTATTATTCATTAATACATCTTTTAACATAAACCTCCTTTTTTTGTTAGTAGCGACCAAAAAATCACATATAGGAGATATTGATAGTTATTTGATTGCAGATAGGTGGTTTTGGTAAATTTTTTTCTAGGTAAATTGTCTAACTGTTACACAAGAAAGATTTGAGCCAGAAAGGTAGAACTATAAAACAATATAAATTAAAAAATAATCATTTTATTTTATTTTTTTCAAATGCTATCAATTTTTGGTTGCGTTAACCTCCCACGAGGATTAGTCACTATGGGAGAGTAGATCAACAACCTCCCATTATGGGGGAGACCTTTGCCCAACAATGAGATATTGTGGGCTAACCAAAAAATCAAAAAAATCAATTTTTGGAAGATATCTAAATCTATGCATTTGGAAGAAGTTGTTCCTATTTTGGTAGACCTAGCCATCTGAGAATAATACAATCGGTAACTTTCGACTGACACAGAATAACTACGTGCTCTAGTATGATGTAAGTAAAAATAACAAACCACTTCCTGAAACGGCAAATTGTTCAAGGCGAAATTACAGTAAAACAGATTTGTTTAAAAAAAATTGCCACAGCATTTACATTCGAGCTCACTTTGACAGCCTGTAGATCCATGGTTAGAGCAACCCCATTTTCTTTTAAATTAATTTTATACATTTCTTTTTCATCACGAGCTCTTGTCTTTTAGCAATGCGAACATTTCATTCTTCGTTGAACATATTGCCTACAATATATGCAGCACACTTTGAGCATTTTTTATAAATAGAATTATTTTTACTTGCAGCTTCTTAGTAACAATATGTGTGGATAAAGGTGTCCGCTTTTGTTTATAAAATACAAAATAGTGCGTGATATAGAGGGCTAACTAAGAACTAGTCAATAATATACCCCAATACTTTGGGAAACATCTACAGGGAATTTTTCTTTTTAGTATACATTGCCTATGTATACTTTTAAAAAGAACGCGTCAATTACGCCTATTGTGTAGGCAACCAACTATACCGACAACTAAAAATCAGAAGCAAACGTCACCATAGTTGTAAATTATTTGAGTATGAAGGTTGTGTTGATGCAGTGTTTATTAATTATTAAACAAGTATTTCACCGTATATATAGGCCGTAAATAACGACTTATTTGTTAAATACAAAAATCGACAGGGTGATACTTCTGTAAGGTCTGTGAACTTTGTACTTCCTTTTTACAACACAAATACATCAGCGGCAAGGTGGTGTAATGGTCAGCATAGTTGCCTTCCAAGCAGTTGATCCGGGTTCGAATCCCGGCCTTCGCAGACTTCTTTTGATTATTATTTTTTGTTATAACTATATTATGATTTCTTCAACGTAGCATAAAATATTTAATTTCTTTTCTTCGGGTAAAATGTGATTACGTTTTAGTTCTTATTTTATATTTTATTACGCATCCCTCTGAATTAAATTTTCTAAGAATTGTTTGTATGGTTCGAATACAAGGAACAGGTCTTTCTAGATATTTTAGCGAAAATAAGTCTCTCACAGTTCTTAAGCTGTTGCCATTCTGATACCACATTAGAATTTCCACTTTTTCGTCTTTACTGTACATGGTTGTATAAAACACGCAAGAAGACACTAAATAAAGATTAATTTTATTTTTTAACCTTGAATTAATTTAATTGTTTTGGTCACAGCATGCTTCAGTTGTCTGTATAGTTGGTTGCCTACATAATAGGCGTAATTGACGCGTTCTTTTTAAAAGTATACATAGGCAAAGTATACTAAAAAGAAAAATTCCCTGTATATGCTACTACTAATTTCTGTAACTTTACAAACAAAATATGTTCGTATTACTACTATTAAATTTTACAGATACTAATATGTTTGATAGAGCACTAATAAGACACTAATTTTAACAAAATTCTGACTACAAATTGGTATGAGAATGGAAAGGTTGAAAAAAGAAACTCTTTGTGTTGCTACTACTGAATTGTAAAATTGAAAATAAACGTGCAAACAGAACACTATCAAAACACTAGTCAGTAAAATGCCCAAAGCACTATAAACGTGGACAACTACATGTGTATATAACTACTATTTCTACAAACATCAGAAGCTTTGAAAAATACCTGTATCTATTGCCAATACCGAATATAAAATAGTATGTATACCAGAAAAATAGCGAAACACTAATAAACAAAAATATTGGAAAACGATATTTATCTGCTAGTCTACAATGCTTACTAATTTTTGCAAATGTTAGAAGCTTAATCAGAAGGTGTATCTGCGTTGTCCCTATTTAATTATAAAATCTAAAATAGTACGTATAACATAATAATGGAAAACGGGGCCGCTATGTATTAGTACTGTATTATTACTAAATCCAAAATATGCATAACGAAGCCATAACAAAGTGGTAATCAGTAAAATGTGCAGGTGCCCAAAAAACTAAATTAGCTCCTTTTAAAGCTTTTCCATTTTGGAAATCCAGAGCACTAATAAGTATTGCACACTGAAATATTCTTAATTCGTATTAGGTATTATTATTTTGCAGTACACTGACAAAAAAATCTTCAATTATATTCAAAAACAAAATAATGTTCTTAAAATTTGATTAGGTTTGAATGATTTGTTTTGAATATATGAGGGCTGTTCTCTTTCCGCTGAGCGTATCTAAAAGGATGTGATATTTTGAAATAAATTTTGCTTGATATTTTAACGTAGTTGTTTACAAGTTTAATTATAGTGAAAGTTGTCGAATATACTTGAAGGTTTTTAAAATATATAATTTTAAAGTAACCCTTTCCCCAAAAAATCATGGATCATTATCGAGCTGTGATTTTTTACAATTTCACGCGTGGCTTACGCCGTAAAGAATGTTTTGAGAAAATCAATCGAGTGTTTGATGACAAGTCTTATTCCTTAGCTACCTTAAAGCGGTGGTACAATAAATTTCAACATGGTCGACTTTAGTTAAATGACAACTTTCGAGCTCCTAATCCAAAAACGGCAGTTACAGAAAAGAATATTGGTCATGTACGAAACATGATTGAAGAGGACCGGCATGTTACTACCAGGAATATTCAAGCAACTTTAAAGATTGGTGTGAAAGCAATTGACACCATTTAACAGAAACATTTGATGGTACGTAAGTTTTGTGCCCGTTGGATTCCCTACAATTTGACTCCAGTTCAAAAAGAAAAGCGTGTGGCATGGTGCAGATCTGCACTGGATCGCTTTGACAATGGATCGTCTCATTTGGTGTACAACATTTTTGCAGGTGATGAAACGTGGGTATGCTGCTATGATTCTGAAAGAAAGCAGCAGTCGGCAGTTTGGGTCTTTGAGAACGAATCGGCTCCAACAAAAGTTGTTCGTGAAAAAATCCGAAACAGAAAGATGGTTGCCACAGTTTTTGGAATTACTGGGTATGTTTCCAATGTAGCACTGGAGGATCGTCGTACTGTTAGTGTTAGTGTAGTGACACTACAGTTTGTTTGCCTCAAGTTCTCCAAAACGTCCGCGAAAAACGTCCAAGAGCAAGGATCGTCTTGCATCAAAGATAATATTTGAATGCCCAAAACATTGAAATAATGGGTCATTCACCGTATAGTCCACAACTAGCACCTAATGATTTTTTTTATTTCCGCGTGTAAAGAATAAGTTACGGGGTTTACGTTTTACATCGGCCGAAGAACCGGTTGACGCATTTAAAAATGAAATAAATAACCTAGCCCGGGAAGATTGGAGAAAATGTTTAGAAGATTGGATTTCACGGATGTAAAAATGCATTGACTGTGGAGGGGAATACTTTTAAAAATTATAAATAAATTAGTTTTGTTAATGAATTGTGTCGGTATTACTTTACTAGGCTCAGCAGAAAGAGTAGAGCCCTCGTACATTAGAATTTTCCGCTAATTTACTGCCCTTACAGCAAGTTTGGAGACGGAAATCGGTTCTAAAATTAATAGTTCAGAACTTATCCTAGTACTGTGTTTGAGAAAATTACCTTAATCGTCCGTTATTACAAAACACTCATTAATAACTAAGAAAGTGAAGTTCGTAAGGCGGTGATTACAACTGGTATGCCAACAAATCAAAAAGATAAATTAATTCCGGTCATGCAAGGCATTCGAAACATCGCTATTCAAACACATGTTACAAGGGATAAATTGATCACGTGTTCAAATACATTAAATGTGTTTGGAACCAAAAGGACGGACCTAAATTACTATCATTAAAGCATAATTAAATAAATGACCAATGGTAGAAAAATAACAAATTAGGGGAGCGCTGAATTTAACGCCAATAAATTACACTGGCCTGCTTATTTGTAAAAAATTCACCCAAGTGAAACGGAAAACATTCGGGAAGTAAATAATCCCCAAATGACTGTCAGCGAGACTTCCGCAAGGAAATTTGACACGAAAAGTCTATAAGCCGATAAATTGGCGTGGAAAACTACTGCCAACGACACACACGAAACTGTAAGCAAACAGGATTGGAAATATTTTATGGGTTCAAACGAGGAAAGGTTAACAAGACCACTGAAACTTTTAGGGCATTTCGCGAGGTTCAAATGCTACGTCACAATTTTTTTAGATAGGTTTTAGGAGTTCGATCTAAATTGGCTAGTTAATATTTAACAGGACGGTGCGCCAGGTGTTACAAAGCAAAAGTTGATTTGAAATCTAACTGAAAGCTTCTCTTAAGGGTTATTCAGGCGTTTGCAACCGACGAGATTAATTGCCTTTCGGATTCTTATTAGAAAACGGAATTGGGGTAGGGAATGTTTGGATTGTTATATTGAAATGGCGTTAAAGGTTGTGCCTAATTTATCCTATTGTAGACTTTTGTGAACGTCGTTATTAAAATGAATAGCAGAGGTTCGATTGTGAAGAAGGAAACTCCGCCAATTTCCCAATTTTCACTTTGTGGATTACAGTGACAGGAGTCATTTATACGCAGATAACAGTAAAAGACGAAAATCCGCGTTAAATGGGCGAATCGGAGTATTTTTCTATCAGAAGTCAAAGCAGTGTTCAGCTAAAGCTTTGTCGAAGCTTAAACCAATCAATCTTTACTACCGCAAGATTAACGTTCGCTGCTGCTTTAATTCATCAGCTAGAATATTGGAAAGAAATATAGGCCACGACATTGGATTCAAAAATAAAGGAAGAGCTAAAGATTGGAAGATATCAAATTAATAAAAATAAGGGCGCTTAAAAAATGCACGTTAAAAAGCGTCCGATACAACGGTTCCGAAACTGTTTTAGGAAACCTACTATCTAATTATAAGGAGGGACGAATTATCAAAATTTTATAATTCCTATAATTGTTGAACCATATACTGTCACAAATCAGTAATTGAAATTTAAAAAAATAAAAATATTAAAATATTCTAAAAATCATATTTAAACCATTTAGCTGCATGTAGATACAGTCGCCGCCAAGAATCGGAAAATATTAAGAACCGACTAAATATTTTGCAAATAATTGATTCCAAACTATTCCAAATTCGGTTCTCAGAATCGAGATTAATTTTATGGTTCCAGAAGCGGGATACGAATGCGGTCCTCAGAATCGAATATTATAACTGTTCTAAAATCCATATTTAAAGTTCGATTCTTGGAATCCAAAATCGATTTACGGTTTTGGAATCCAAGATTTGAATCCCATTCTTATAATTCGGAATCATCTTCCTGTTTTAAAAGAGACATTGCAGAGCCGGTACTTTTTATAATTTTAGATTCTAAATTTGCAATTTAATTTTCAAAATGTAGAGTCCGCCTTTGGTTTTAGAATTGAGACTTTAAATCCGATTCTTAAAATTCCGAATTGCTTTACATTGCTTTACACTACTATAATCGAGATTTTTAGAATCTAGAATCATGTTACGGTTCTAGAATCGAGATGATTCTTAGAATCCAAAGTCGATTTACGGTTTTCGAATCCAGGTTTTGAACCTCGTTCTTAAAATTCGTAATCGTCTTCCTGTTTTAAAATAGACATTGCAAAGCCGGTACCTTTTATAATTCTAGATTCTAAATTTGCAATCTAATTTTCAAAATGTAGAGTCCGCCTTTGGTTCTAGAATTGAGACTTTAAATCCGATTCTTAGAATTCCGAATTATTTTACACTACTTGCTTGCTTGCTTGCTTTGAAAGAGCGAGATCTAGGACGCGGTTTTCCAAGCACTTAGGCCACATTTGGCCCATTGTACACCCTAACTATGAATTTTGCCTATCTGGGGTAATTCCAACTCCAGTAGTGATTCTTAACGTGTCACACATCGCAGTGGCACGGGACCTACGGCTTTACACTACTACAATCGAGATTTTTAGAATCTAGAATCCTGCTACTGTTCTAGAACCGAGATTTGCAATCCGATTCTAGAAAGTAAAATCAATTTACGCTTCTAGAGAATCTTAATATCTAGAATCGCTTAATGGTCTTAGAATCCAGACTTGATATTCCATTCTTAGACATCAGAATCTATTAGGTTTTAAAATTCAACTTTGAATTTGGAAATCGGTTTACGGTTTTAGAATCCAGTTTTTAAATCCGATTTTCACAATCACTTTACAGTTCTAGAATTCAAATTCGCTTTACTGTATTAAAATCGTGATTCGAAAATCATTATTTTGAATCCAGAATCGTTTTAAGGTTCTTGATACAAAATCCGGAATCTCATTCTTAGATTCCCGAATCCTTTTGCGTTGCTAGAATTCAGATTCGAAATCGCATTCTTAGAATCGAGAATACTTTTGCGGTTGTAGAATTGAAATTCGAAATTTCGTTCTTAGAATCAAGTTCGCTATAAAATTTTACAGTTGAAATTCTTAGAATTTCAAGTTGCTTTACGGTTCTAGAACAGAGACTCAAAATCTGATTGTCCTCCTATTTTATGATCAAGATTAGAAAGGCAGTGCTGACAATCCAGAATCGTTTTACGCGCTTCTAACAGACAGAATCGAAGATCGGTTTGAAGGATCTAGAATCACTTCACAGTTGTAGAATTGGGATTCGAAATAATATTTTTAGAATCTGGAATCATTTTACGGTTCCAGAATCGATACACGAAACCCCATTCTTAGATTCGAAAATCTTATTACGGTTATCGAATCGAGAACATTTTTTCTGATCCTTAGAATCGAGAATTCTTCTACATTTCTAGAATTGAGTTTTGAAATTCTATTCGTTGAATCGAGAATCTTTCACGAATCTAGAATCTAGATTTCAAATCCGATTCTAAGATTCTAGAATAGTTTTATGGTTTTACAATCCATATTTTAAATCATATTCTTGGAATTTCAAATCGCTTTACGCTTCTAGAATAGCGATTAAAAACCCGATTTTTAGTATCCAGATTCGCCTTACTCTTTCGTCTAAAGTCGGTACTTAAATTCCGAATCCACAATCGTGTTACTTTTAAAGAATCGACATTTGAAGTCCCATTCTAGGAATAGAGAATCCTATAACGGTCGAAGAACTGGAAAAACTTTTACGATTCCCGAATCGGTATATGAATGCAATTCTTAGAATCCAGAATCACTTTACGATTCTAGAATCGTGATGCGAAATGCGATTATAAGAGTCTCGAATGGTTTCGGCATTTTATTGTTAGATTCGAGATTAGGAATTGTGTTCATAGCGTCTGCGGTCCTAAAATTGACATATGAATGAGATTCTTAAAGTGGAGATTCGATTTACGGTTGTAGAGCCGATATCTGAAATCCGATTCGCAAAATCCAGAATGATATTGCGGTTTTAAAACCCAGATTTGAAATACGAGTCTTAGTATTCAAAATGGCTTGCTTGCTTGCTTGCTTTGAAAGAGCGAGATCTAGGA